>CAJNDS010002723.1:973315-1169768 GCA_905221605.1 Symbiodinium natans | reverse complement strand
TCAGCGGTGGCCCAGCCCGGAAGGCTTGGAGTCGAGGCCCGAAACACTTCGTGCTGCAAGGTTCATGGGTAGTTATGCTTTGGGTTTAGGGTTTAGGGTTTAGGGTTTAGGGTTTCGGGTTTAGGGTTTAGGGTTTAGGGTACTTCGAGCACTACTTATAGCTACCCATGAACCTCCAAGTAGAGAGCAGCAGACCACCGAGGAACTTGCCATTCGAGCGTCATGGCACGCTCCTCCACTGACTTGCTGTCACTTCTGAGGGCCCTAGAAACTGTACCCCCCTATCTCCCCTATACCCTGCCAAGCTTTTCAGGCTGTTGTTCGGGGCACATGGGGGGAGGCCGTTTCAAGCGGAGGGCGCCTGCTTCAAGAGGCCTCCTGAACGTGGGAGTGTCTCTTGTTTGGAGAACTCCGGAGAGCTACCAACACGATGAACCTCGGAGTGCTGAGGTAACTGAGCTATGAGCACATCTTTTGCTACATGCTGAATCAGCGCCGTTCAGATCCGGAAGCTCTTTGCAACCAGAGTGTCATGTATGACGCCGCATGTACAGGTCCTCCTCCCCAACATGGGCCAACAAACATGCCAAACACTGCAGCACAAGTTGCGAAGCTCTTTAGGACCGACGAAGCCTAGCATGCTTGGCATGTTCATGGCTGTTGTTGTCCCATGGCGAAGCTCTTATCATCAACGTGAACGATATGCGTTGAACTCACCACTGGTTCTCCAGAATACGTACCGGCGGCTATTTCTTTTCAATGTCTGGTGAGTACAGCGCTGGCTCAGTACATTGGCAGGGCTCTGCAGCCACGAATGAACGGCCGTTGTCAGAGCAAGGTTTGCGATGGGCACTACGTATGACTCTAGAGTTAACCCGAGCCAAAGGGCCGGAGTCTCTTTATTGGAGAATTGGTGAACAATTGACCGATTCTAGGGCTTGGCTCCATCCACCTATCTTGGACTGCGCTCCCTTGTCATCCGCGTGGAAGCAGGGCCGTTCAGTGTCAGGGTCCGTTGAAACAGGCCGTGCTTGCTTAGCTCGACTTCAGCTTCGTCGGCACATTGGGGTCCCTGTCTTCAGTAGAGCGTGCTGCTCCCTGATGCAAGGGCAACTCCCACATTTCCTACTGGGCGAGCGCACCGAACGGCCTAAATCTCGAACCTCCCATAACCACCCGGTCTCAGTGTACGGTGCAGGGCGGGGTGTCGGGCTTAAGGTTTAGGGCCCGCATAGGTGCTACGCCCTGCAGCCCCCTTCAGGCGGAAACCGAGAGACCCAAAACGGTCGATCAAAAACCTTTTTGTAATCCTGATGCGGTTTAGGCGGGTTCAGGGTTCTGATACATGAGTTTAAGGCTTCTGAACTAAACCCACCTTGTCAGGGGTTAGAGGCTGCACAGCAGGCACTGGTGGCCGTATCTTGGAATTGTCATTGCAGGTCCCGCCTCAGTTCCGCAACTGTATCGGTCAAGTCGCTCTGTTGGGATTCAGAGTTCATTTCGGTGCTCAGAAAGCTTTGGCGTTGCAGGGTTTAAGCTTTGGGGTGTAGGGAGCCCTACCCCTACCCCTGCCCCCATTTGGCCACTTTGTGTGGCAAGCCGAACATGGGTGTTGATTGTGCGGAACCACCCTAAACCCTAAACCCTAAACCCTAAACCCTAAACCCTAAAGCCTAAAGCCTAAACCCTAAACCATAACCCTAAACCCTAAACCAGGGCCAGGAAGCCCTCTCACCAGCCTAACAAGTAGGTTCGTGGTCGTTCCGACGAACCACTTGCCAAACCCTGGTAGTTGTGACGCCATCCCGGATAGCTTGGAGGCTTACTGGTCCAAAACCCAAGGAAACAAAAGTTGAAACTTTCAGAATCAACTACCTTATAAGAAGCCCAAGAGTTGAAAAGTTGGGTTTTGAGCCAGTAAGGAGGGCCTATTACGGACAAAAAGCCCCCGCGCACGTCGTCCTGCAAACGAGAGGCCTGCCACTCGTCCAGCTCAGGCCTGTAAAACTCCGTCGATGATAGAACGCTTCCATTCTGCCCGCCGCTGACCTTGGGAGTTCCGGTTTAGGGTTTAGAGTTCCGGTTCAGGGTTGTTAGGGTTTAGGGTTTAGGGTTTAGGGTTTAGGGTTTAGGGTTTAGGGTTTAGGGTTTAGGGTTTAGGGTTTAGGGTTTAGGGGAGAACAGCTGTGCTAGTCTGCAAGCCCGATGCTGATCGCACCTGCAGGACTGACTGCGGACTCCTCGAAGCCAGGTGTTGAAGATTCAGGTCTAGGGTTTAGGGTTTTGACAAGGGTTTAGGGTTTAGGGTTTCCTGGGTCTTCGGTCATGAGCTGAAACCCTAAACCCTAAACCCTAAACCCTGAACCCTAAACCCTAAACCCTAAACGAGGGGCCATGATCGAATCGGAGATCACTGCTGCGGCGAAGTCCATTCTTGATTCCTGGCCCGGCTTTCTCGTTCGTGTTTAAGGGTTAGGGTTTAGGGGTTAAGGGTTAAGGGTTGAGGGTTTAGGGTTTTTAGATTGGCAGCAGCTTGATGTGCGGGTTGACCAAAACAAGAGGCCCCGAATATAGACCCCCAAATAGTAGGATTCCCTTAGAGTAAGGACCCCAAAACACCGTAAACTCCCATTTAAGGAATTCGGACTTGGGACCAGGCCGCTGCAGTGGCTTCAATCGTTCAGCCACGCGGAATCATGTGTGCCAGTAGCCGTACGCATCCGAGCTATTTATCTATGAGAAGTGAGATGGCGAGAGAAAGAGAGAGAGAGAGAGAGAGAGAGAAAACTAAAGAAAGTGAGATAGGGAGAAGGAGCGAAGGAGAGGGGAAGAGAGGGAGGGAGAGAGGCACAGGGGAAGAACAGGCAAACTACTCAGTCAAATGTAGTCAGTGTGGCGACTATATACCGTGTTTGCGACTCATGTGTCAGCAAGGTCTGTATGGCACTGTTCACATATGATCGCTCTCAATTTGAAGCCCCCATGAAAGCCCACCAGCTTAGCCACCCTGCACCCTCACAATCAGCTAATACTTATGTAGCATGTGAACCCTAAAACCCTGAACCCTAAGCCGTGGGGTGAGTGCAAACAGTACGTATAGGGGTGTTGAATCTTAGGCGGAGGGGATTCCGGGACAGAGATCCTAACCCCACAAAAGCCTAAACCCTAAACCTTAGAACCCTAAAACCCTAAAACCCCACAAAAGCCCACTCCTGCATCGGCGCGCGCTGACTGAACCGGTTCTCATCCGGGTCTAAGCATTCGGCCGAGAAGTGGATCCTGGTCTCACACCAAACACTGAAGCGCATGGGGTTTAGGGTTTAGGGCTCAGAGCCTGCAGCCGCAAAGCCGCACACAGGTAGGTAGTCAAGAGCATTCCCAACTCATGATGACCACACACTGCAAGGTCAAACAAGCGGAACGAAAAAAGGCCTCAATTCCCAAGCGCCTAAAAAGACCAACTGCCGTTCCCTTCCATGTTCGCTCCTCTGATCCTCATCGGTCCCACCCAGTGCAAAGACATGGTGGACGCAGTTGGCAGCCTGAACTGACCCAACTGACCCTAAACCCTAAGCCCTAAACCCTAAACCTTAATCCATTGCGACTTTACGTTTGCCGTGTGGAGCCTGCGGGTCTGAATATCTCTTTTTCAGAACCTTATGAGTCCCAGATGCCCTGATTAACCCTAAAAACCCTATAAAACCCCTTTGTCCCTATAATCCCTACATACCCTATAAGCCCCGAAGAAGATGCGCTGAAAGTGATGAAAGGAGTTCAGCCCGGGGTCTTCGGATGCTGCGACTGGTGTCGGCCTTGGAATTTGCTGGATTTTGTACTCATCACTGCACCCCAGCAGCATCCCCTACCCCCCCCCCCCAACTATTTTTGGGTGGGTGGGGCATAGGGTTAGGGTTGAAGGTTTATGGTAGGGTTAGGGTTTAGGGTTTAGTATTTAGGGTTTAGGATTTAGGTTCTTTTTGGTTGGCATGGCAAGCCTGTCCCGCCGAACGGACCTCCGCCATCTCGGTCTTCAATGCCTGTGCGCGCGCAGGTCAAAGCGTGAGGCTTGGGGTTCAAGGACTTCGGGTTTAATTCAGGGATCCAGGTTGTGCTTCTGATTTATCTGCTATTTGCTTAAGAACCGCCCCTATAGCACCCTTAAACGGAAGCATATTTTGTATGTGTTTTCTCTCTTTTTCTTGTTTTTTTTTTTTTGTTGGGGGGGGGGGGTTCTTACGCAAATAGTAGTTATGGTCGCCATTATGGTCTAGGGCCTTTGCCGCGTTCAGGTTTAGAGATCGACATCTAAAGGGATCATGACTTGAGGCGCCTCCCAGCGATTGGCACGGGGGTCAAAGACATCGACGGTGTTGAGCCTGGCGAATAGTCATCAACTGCATTCTTTGCTTTTTGGGCGGTTTATTTAGGGTTTAGGGTTCAGGCGGTTTATTTAGGGTTTAGGGTGTACAGCAACCACTCCACTACTCCGCCCATGGCTGTGTCATTTTTGAGCCACTCGAACACTTGGTGCTTGCTTTGCGATGTGATTTCTGGCTTCCGGGCCTAGAATGCTTTGCGCACGGCACAATGTATCCTGGCAAATGCCCAAACACCAAACCCTAAACCCTAACCCCTAAACCCTAAGCCCTCAGTCCGCACCTGGTCCCCGACGTGCCGCCCAGGACCCAGACTTTACCTCCACTCGTGGTCGCCATCGCAGAAGAGCGAGGTGTCGGCAATGGCTCCTGGGGCCAGGTGGCATTCTTGCTTAGGATTCTAAGGGTTAACAAACACTAACCCTAAACCCTAAACCCTGAACCCTAAACCCTAAACCCTAAACCCTAAACCCTCAACCCTCAACCCTCAACCCTAAACCCTAAACCCTAAACCGTGAGCAGGGAACAGGCCGACTTCAAACCCAGCAGTTGCGACCCCCGGAACTGGCATGCAACATCGTGGAGGCCCGGCGATCGTTGTGGGCTGTGAGGTCTAGGGATGTCTAGGGTTTCAAGGGTTTAGGGTTTAGGGTCCTCCTTGTTTTGCCAGGAACCGGCCCTGTGATTAAAACCTCAAGCTCACAAAGCCTGTGCCTGGTTTTTTATTGTTGCGCAACCTAGGAATACAAGGGTGCCCTTGTTGGGTTGAAGGGCCGTTTAAGGGAACCTAAAAGCCCCCAAAAAGGAACAAGGGCCTACTCTGGGTCCTAGTTTATGCTTACTTCACTTCATTCATGAGACGGGCAAGAGAATAGGTGGAGAAGATCGGAAGAAGGGATCGAAACGAAAAAGAGAGCAGCGAAAGCTTGTCCCTTTGCTATGCCTGGATGCCCTTCACTCTGAACTGAAGTTTCGATTTCAGGGTGTCCCGCCGCGTACGGGAAGATAAGGGCCATTTTAGGAGGATTAGGGGTCCGAGTATGACTCCCTTGATTTCAGGTTGTTCAGACGCTATGCGAGCATCACGTTTCGGGAGCGGCTTTCCATGCACTGACGGGGGTATCCTGAAATAAGGGTCACTTCTAGGGCCCTGGTATCGCGCACGAGCACGACTAAAAAGCACCTACCCTAAACACACCACACATCTGTGATTGCCAAAGGGCCATTTGCATCCAGCTCTTGAGACGACTGTCATAGGCCTTGCCGGGCGATACTGCGACGGTGCATGGTCATAAGGATTGTTTCTTACTGTGTAAGTTCACCCAGCATGCTCCAAGCCTCTAAAAGGGGCCTTATACCTAAACCCTAAACACTACACCCTAAACCCTGAACCCTAAACCCTTAAACCCTCATGGACTAGACCTCTAGAGGGCCAACTGTTCATGAAGCACACTGCCCTGTTAAACAAGCCAGCCCGATCCTAGGCCGGTCGCTCTGGAATATCTCAAGACCGGCAGAACAATGGTAACAAAGGCAGGCTGTTTGATTCGGCCGTGCCAGCACCACATCCGCACAAAAGCCGGCGAGGTAGCTTAGCAAAGATGTGGAGCAGCTTGTGGAGCAACTGACCGGAGCCCTAAACCCTATACCCACACCACAACCGCGCCTCCACGGAGTTCAAGATGCGGGATCCGTCGAAGCCTGGACACTGCTGGATCGTGTTCTGTTCAATTGCCTTACAATAACTGTGAATATTTCCCTAAAAACCTTACTGGGATCAGAAGAATTCCTGCTGTTTTTCTTTCAGTATCGGCCCCCAGTGAGCGATCATGCAAGAAAGAGAGAAACAAAGAGAAAAAAGAAAAGAAAAGAAAGGGGAAGAACAGGCAAGAAAAGAGAAGGAAGAAACATAAAGAAAAAGAAATCAAGAAGGAAAGAAAGCACGAAAGGACATAATTAATAAGGAAAGAAAGAGAAAGATAAAGAGAAAGAGAGCGCGTGGAGGTCTGGCGTAGTACAAACATATGTATATGTGCGTATACATATATATATATATATGTATACATGTACACCGATACACACATTCATATGCAGCCTCCCCCCTCCCTCCCCTCCCCCCACCTCCCAAAGCGTAGACTCGCCCCTCGAGCTCGCAGCTTGCGCAGTTGCGGCGTGGGAAACGCATGGCTGAACCGGCCTCAGCGTTTTACAAAATTTTACATTATCCTTTACCTGAATATATTATCGTGAGGTAAACAAAGTTGGGTTTTAGGGTTTAGGATTTAGGGTAACTACCTGCGTTTGGGGGGCGTGGGCACCCTAAACCCTAAACCCTATGCCCCAAAACCCGAAACCGAAAACCCTTTCAGTCCGTTGTCCGGTTTTCTTCCCCTTTGGGGTTTAGGGTTTAGGGCTTAGGGTATTGCAATCTACTCCGGGGCTTGAATGGGTTGGAGGGGTTTGGGGTGTTACATATGGAGAGGGTTTCGACGGACTGCTCCGTCATCAAGCGTTGGGCTAGGCCCAGCGATTTGGGGTTTGGGGTTTGGGGTTTAGGGTTTAGGGTTTAGTGTTTAGGGTTTGGAGCCTTGAAGAAGGGACTAAGATGACTGAGGGTGCCCTGGACTTCCCGGGGCATCTTGCCAAGTTGCCTCCCATGTGTCCCGAAGGCAGTCGTAGATCTCGACGTCGCACAGCGCCTCCCAGAAAGGCTGATAACCAGTCATGAGATGAAACTGCATGGCTAGGGCAACCTCAAATCAACTTTAATGCAGCCAACTTAAAGCCAGCTTAAAGCCAGTGCCAAGACTTGCACGGCATGCAACTTTTCCAGGGGGTGCACGCCATGCAACTTGGAATGCCATGTCTGGAAAGATGATGACACGACAGGAAGTAATAGCTCTTGGCGTTTTCAATTTTCTCAAAATTTCGTAACCCTAAACCCTAACCCTTTTTGAAACCGGAACTGAGCTCCATGCCGGAGTGTTGGCTTAAGTGATACTCTACAGTAGAGGACCCCTCAAGGTTCATGGATGAGAGTCAAACACATGCTCCAATTACAAATGAAACCTCAGAAAGCGAAGCACTACACCCTACACCTTAAACCCTTTTGAACCCGGAATTTCGTAACCCTAAACCCTAAACCCTAAACCCCAAAGCCCCGAAAACCCACACTCTGATGAGCCTTGTAGTCCAAGTTCTGGCCACCATAAACGTGCAAGCGGTTCCGCAGCGTTGCTGCGCCGAAGTAAGTACGTTCCTGCCGTTTCTACCAGATGAAATATATCATCTTGTACTATAGTTTCTTGTACTGTGGTATAATATATCATACTAGAGTGCATATTTATGTATATATATATATATATATATATGTATACATGTATATATATATATATATATGCACCTTTCTATATTATATCTGATTACGTTTAGGGCAAGAAAACTCTGCCTGCATAGAAGCTCATTGAATTCGCTTGCTCACCCGACCTCCTCTTCAGCTTCTTGCAGCCAGCCCTTCTTCCAAAAGCTTGCCAAGACTCGCCAACCAATGATCCTCTAGAACCCTAAACCTCAACTCTCAAAGGGTTTAGGGTTTAGGTTTAGGGTTTAGGGTCAACCCCTCGATGTCCTAAAGCCCCCCATGACGGACCGAGGAGCTGTTGACATAGCTCGACAGGGCCGCCAGCACTGATTCCCAACATCCAGGACCTTCAAGTGCGAAATAGCATGGGATCTCAAGGGATACCTTCTATTCTAGGAACACTCTGGCCACGCACTGCACCTACTCCCTCCTCCTTTTTGGAGCAGGCTTTGCGGAGTCTCGCGCTGGCCTAAACCCTAAACCGTAAACCCTAAACCCTAGACCGCACCTCGCCTCCATTGCCCGAAGATGCTCATAGCCGTCGTGCCCCCCCGCCGCGAACACCAACCTGGGCTGGTGACTGGGGGTTTCAAGCGGCACTGAGGATCGAGATCGTGAAATAGCATAATAGTATAACCTACTGCCATAGTAACATACTCGGAATACACTTATGTCATAGTATAAGAATATATCGCTATAATCATAAAGTGGCATCATCGTATCAGTGGGCCCATGGGTGTTGATGCGCTCGTTTCCTGGATTGCTGCATGCACTCGGATCCAGGGTTCAGGTAGGGCGGACTAAACCCTAAACCCTAAACCCTAAACCCTAAGCCCTAAACCCTAAACCCTAAACCCTAAATCCCAAAGCCTAAACCCTAAACCCTAAACCTTTGCCTCGGGACTTAGGGTTGCTCATTCGTCTGTGGCAAGGGGCGGAAACGGAAAGAAGTGCACGCCGTAGTACGTAGCCTCCTGCACAGTGAGAGGCGGCAGCAAGTAATGACACATATCACCAGACAAGTCCGTGATGTGTAGTATCGGGTCCTTAATATCAATCATCAGAAAAGAGGGTTTTGCTCGGCGCTATCTCTGAGTCTGAGCAGCTGAGCGCGACTGCACTGTGAACCAGCACATCATCGGGACCAGAAGAGGGTTTTGGGGGTTATTATTGTATAATTATCAAGGGGCCAAAGGGAAAATATTTTTCGTAGTTCTTCCGACCCCTGCGGCATCTACTTGGCACACCTTTCTCCTGATTCTCTAGTCCTGGTCTGGGCCTAGGCCAAGCCTGGCCCAAAACCCTAGCAACCCTGAACCCTGAAGCTCTATGGGTTTAGGGTTTAAGGTTTAGGGGCCCTGAACCCTGAAGCTCTATCCTTTTTCTCCCAAAGCCCCTAATCCTGGGCACCACATGAAGCCTGTGCGCCCGAATCACGACTACAGCATATGGGAGTTGATCATAGTACTGTTCGCAATTGCCCTTTATATAGTCCCTGACAAAGCCAATAGGAACCCTAAATTAAATTCCCAGAAGGGCCCCTAGATCACCCGCCCCGCCCCATATGGACCACAACCCTAAACCCTAAACCCGAACTCGCTTCATTCCGTCCGCAAACCCAAAGATCCCATCGCGTTCTCCCGTAGCCGTGTCCTGAATCAGTGCCTCGGACTCGGCAGCGTCCCGCGGCATGGGTGGGGTTTGCCTGAAAGATACTAGAACATCCCCACTCTCTCTGGGTAGAGATACTCTGGGGTTGGGCACTCCAGGGACACTCTAGGATTGGGCAATCCAGCGGCACACTAAGGCTGGGAACACTTGGGGTTAGGCACTCCAGGGACACTCACGGGTTGGGCACTCCAAAGACACTTTGGGGTTAGGTATTCCAGGGACACTCTGGGGATAGACACTCCAAGGACACTCTAGGGTTAGGCACCCTAGGGTTGGGCGAAGAGTAAACCGGGTGAGGAGAAGAGTTGAGTTTAAAATCCAACAACCCCACACCGACGGTGGGGAGCTAAAAAGATATATATATATATATATCCATGTATAGGAAATAAAAGCAATACTAGTCATCTACTGTACAGAATCGAGCTCAGCGCGAACGCTGCAGCGCACCTAGGTTCGTGGCCCCTGGGTGATACTACCGAAGGTTGATATATATATATATATATGCATGGTACAAAAATATACGACTGTAGTAGTATCAGAATATGAGAATATGTAGTAGTACAAAGACGATAAGAAAACAGTATAGTAATATGAAAATAAAGCAAGATGCGTTGTGCTTTCAGCCAGGCTACGGATTGCGCAGGAAGTTGAGGATCGTCCTGAAATGCTCCGGATCACCTGGGAATGTTTTGGCACCCGACTAGCCAGGTTAGGGCATCGGATCACCGGCGCGCTTCAGGAACCCCACCGAGCGGGTAAGGGCCCAAAAGGCTTGCAACAGAAGCTCAAGGTACGCTGCCCTATCATGCAAGCACTGTACTCCCCTTAGAACCTGAATAAAACTAATGTTTGTCATGTCCTCTTGGGTTTAAACAAAAAATAATTCCCCAGGGGTATATAGAAAAGGTGCCTTTTCTCACGCCATTTGCGGCCCTCTACATGAAACTTCGAACAGCGTACATCGACCTCCCCCCTTCGAGATCGTGTGGTCCCAGCTTGTTCTTCAGGGAATGTCTCACTAAACCCTCTACCTTACATTCTCAAACCTGACTCCGCAAACCCAATTTTTGCTCAGCCCCAGTTTTGCTCATCAACCATTAGCTTTAACAGGCTTCTGCTGCATGTTCCGAGGGCCGCGCGCGATCCGTGCAAGAACCACAGGACATAGGCTAGGCGTGAAAGAGCTCTCAACCCGAGAGTCGGTTTAGGGTTTAGGGTTTAGGGTTTAGGGTCTAGGGTCTAGGGTCTAGGGTCTAGGGTCTAGGGTTTAGGGTTTAGGGTTTAGGGTTTAGGGTTTAGGGTTTAGGGTTTAGGGTTTAGGGTTTAGGGTTTAGGGCTCAAGCCCCCCCTGGTTGCGGGCAAGCGTCGGTTCAGGAAGATCCGGCCATAGCCTTTGCACTTGGCACTGGTCTGAGGATTTAACCGGCCCTACGCGCCCTCCACCGGCCCTAATCACTACTATTTGCTTAAGAACCCCCATAGAATAACAAATTGATAATCCCTATATTGCCCTTACAAGGAAGAGTCGTTTCAGTTTTTTGGGGGTTCTTAAGCAAAGAGTAGATCATGAATCCGAAACCCTCGAAGGGCGGTGCTGGCACATTGGGTTTAGGGTTTAGGGTTTAGGGTTTAGGGTTTAGGGTTTAGGGTTTAGGGTTCACAGCTCAACACCGGGTCCTACGAGTATGAGGTGCAAAAACTGACCCCCATGATGCTGCGGACCAAAGGCGGTCGCGGCTGATCCTTAGTTGCTGAGTTCAGAAGCCCCCCAAAAACTGTACACTTTCAGTTATATAGGGGACTCTAGTACTCTAGTATTCCCAAAAAGTGTAAAGTGTACTCATTCAGCCACTAAGGATCTGATACCGGCCAGAGAGCAAGGTCTCCAGGAAGCTGCCAGACTGCCTCGGCAAGGCGGCTCTCCGGAGGGTCCAGACAAAAGCAACTTTTCTTCGAGGGTCTAAACAGTAATATTTAACCCTAAACCCTAGGCGGGCTTTTCTCACATCAGGTCGCGAGAAATACACATCACCGCATTGTGGAAGCTACATAGCGGGAATACACATCAGCGGCAGAAATACACATCAGGACACAGCAATCCCCATGTAGACGCTGGAATTCAGGCAAACAGCCAACATGGGTCAAACTGCCGGGTTTGCTGCGGACGCCAGCGTTTTGAAAATGTGTTTAGTGTATTTTGACTATGTTTCAACAGCTAATCACCAGGGAGACGCTCGAAAATCAACTAACTGAGGAATCCCTAACTCGATTAAACATAAACTGCCGGGGGCTTGGTCGAGTTGTGGCGGCGGCGATCAGGGTGACCGAGACCACACCCCGCCATCATCCGTTACTTAACTTGCATCTCCCGAAGACATGAAGTAGGGTACGTATTTCTTGTACCCCCAAAAGGACACCCAATATATACACTCACCAATATGCAAAAGGAACCTTATATACACTCACCAAAAACAGAAATATAAACCCTGCTTCAATGTAGAAGCCGGCGCCAGGCCGACCTTGGCACACCAGGAGAGGAACTCTGGGGAACGCAGTTCTCCCCAATGTGGACGCCGGTCGATGGGTCAAGAAACCGAAGGATGCGAGAGCAAGCGACTATAGTAGTTCACCCTAAACCCTAACCCTATAATAGTTACCTTAAACCCTGAACCCTATCATAGTTTCCCTAAACCCTAAACTTTATTAGTGAAGGGATCTACGGGGCAACGGGATTGCGGTGGACTGTGTCAGAGTTGGGACCCTGAGACGTCTTGAAACTTCGCTCAGCACGAATTATCACCCAAATACAGACAGACAGACAGACATACATAGATTCATACACACACATATTATATATATATACACACCATATTCGTATATATAAAAGTCTAGAGCTGTAGCCAAGCAGTGGCCCCAAAGCCAGTGATGAAATGAGGAAGCTGCTGGACCAGCGTGGACCTGGTCGTCTCAAAGATCGTACCTCCCAAGAGTTGACACCCACGGCAGCTACAAAGAAGCGGCGGTTTAGGGTTCAGGGTTTAGGGTTTAGGGTTCGGGTTTAGGGTTTAGGGTTTAGGGTTTAGGGTTTAGGGTTTAGGGTTTAGGGTTTAGGGTTTAGGGTTTAGGGTTTAGGGTTTAGGGTTTAGGGTTTAGGGTTTAGGGTTTAGGGTCGCGAAGGCTAAAGTTCAGCTCTAGTATCAACTCTAGCTCTTACAGCCTCTCAGACCTTCTCTCCTGTACCGGCCCTGAACTTCCCTGAACTCAGAAAACCCCAAGAAGCCGCAACGCAACGTAAGCTCACATAGAGCACAAATCAACCCAATCTAAACACCACAGGATCTACCTTAAACATCATCATAATGGCAAGAACCAGAATCATAGTAACTAATCATAATGAACATCAGAATAACAATAGTCATAAAAATGACCATAATCAGAATCAACTAAGAATCTGTAGCAATAATAACACCAAGAATAGCAGGAAGAAGGCGGCCTCCCACGTTCAGGTCCACGGTCGTCTCAGCTGCCAGCTGGGGGTTCGCCAGGCGTTGCCGCTCTGTCTCGAAGAGCCCGTACTCCTGACCTCGGTTCTGCAAGGGTTAAAGGCTAGTAATTCTTGCTAATCATACTAGTATTAATAGTCAGAATAGTAAGAATAGTAATCATTGCACTAATAGCAATAGTAGCAATAATAGGAATAATCGTCATAATAGTCATGGTAGCCATAATTAACAAGAATCATCAGACTAGTCATAATGGTTTACGGCATTCGTCGCTCTCGCACACAGCAGGTAACACACTGAGGGACATCTCTCGAAATCACACACAACCACAATAATACGGACCCCAATAAGGTACCCCAATTTCGGAAAGGCCACCGCACGCTATACTTCGATGCTTCAACCACAATCCCTAGTTGCAGTGCAGAGGCCTGTGACTCTCAATTTTAATTGTGCAAACATCTACAGGCAGAGAGCGTCGGCTGAAATCCGGGCACAAAGTCTGAACCCACAACCAGACCTTCCAAACCTGGGTTTAAGGTTTAGGGTTTAGGGTTCCAGTACAAACCTCTGCAACCTCAAGAAGCCCTGATGGTCGATCTCTGCGGATGCTGGAAAACCGTCGGCCCTCGGCATCCTCCACATGTCAGACACGAGTGGCTCAAACACCCAAAACCCTAAACCCTAAACCCTAAACCCTAAACATCCCAAAGCCCGAAACATCCCAAACCCCAAAAAACCTTAAACCCTCAACATCCCCAAAAGCCCTCAACCCTCTAAAGCACCTTTGCGTTGGGTTCTGGGATGCCCAACGGAACTTCTCGTACTCGTGCGCCACTCCCCTCCTTCGCTGCGCACCCTCCTGTTCGACCTGGGTGAAGCTGGCTGAGGGCTTGGGAAGGTTTGGGTTTCAGGTATTCTTGGCTCTCAGCGAAACCTGAATTCCAGATTCCAGCCGATCTCGGTCCAGGACCCAAGGAAATTCGGGGAGGTTAGGGGCTTTGGGAAACGTGGGGTTCAGGGCTTTTACACTTTTCGGGGTTTAGGCAAGGCGGGGGTATGTGGTTTAGGGCCGTTGGGTTTTCCGCTTTTTGATGTCTCGGGTTCAGGGATGTAGGGGTACAGTTCGGGTTGGGGTGTGCCGTCTTGTGCAGTCTTATCACGCCCCGGAGGACATGCACATAGCGCGAGTGAAGCAACTGCCCCAAACCGAACCTCCGTGCTCCACCTGTTTAGGGTTTAGGGTGAGGGGTTTAGGGTTTAGGGTTTGAGGTTTGAGGTTTAGGGTTTAGGGTTTAGGGTTTAGGGTTTAGGGTTTAGGGTTTAGGGTCTAACGCCCAGGCCACGCGCATGCGCTCCTCGCTGATGCGCTGCCTGGACTCTTCGATGTCCGCTTGAACCTGCCTGCTCGATGCTTAGGGTTTAGGTTGTAGGGTTTAGGGTTTGGGGTTTGGGGCTTAGGGTTTCTTTGCCTCCAGCCTAGCTGGGATTAGAAGCTTTTCGCCGGTCTTGCGGATGGCGCATGTAGTGCTTTGCCATCTGCTGTTTTGCGCGCCTGCTCTTTGCAATGTGGTGTCGGAGCCGATCTTCCCTGAGCCCTGAGACAACCCAGCCTGAGCTGTGTCGCCATCTCATCCTCGGCGTGGCGCCGGTCTTCACGGATCTTCTCCACCTGCGGGTCTTCCCTAAAAAGCCCCTTGCTACTGACTGCAAGATGGCAAAAATCTGGGACCTGAAAGCCCCCCCCCCTCCCCCTTCTGTGGAGCGATGGCCTTGCAAGTTTTCCAGAAGCACACAAGCCCCACATATGAAGCCCTCAACTCCCTCAACCCTAGTTGACCCTAAACCCTAAACCCTGAACCCTAAACCCTAAACATGGCCCGGCATGGCGGCATGGCGCGCTTGGGTGTTGCCTCCCGCTGCTTCTCCGCCACAAACTGCTGCCAAACCGACAGCTTCTCCTGGCTACTTGAAGGTTCATGGGCAGTTGTAGGTTGTGGGGCTATAAGTAGGGTGACTTGGGCACGTATAACCTTTTGCATAGGTAGATTGTTTATACTTTATATATATATATATATATATGTCTGCGGGAGAGGGTATTATAATTTTTTATTAAGGACTGTTAGTAGAAGGGGGAAGCATCCCAACCCACCGGGGTGCCAAAAAGCTATAAACACACTTGGTAGCCCAGCAACCATACTGTAATAAGGTCACCCTTTTAATGGCGGGCTTATTTTATAAGGGAACCCATAACCCAAACCCTAAACCCTAAACCCTAAACCCACAAAAAGGGTAAAGGGTACCACTGGGCTGCCAAGCACAGCAGCTCAACCCGCAGGTCCTCCTCGAAGGCCTGCCGCCCTCGCCTCCAGAGTTCTGCTTTCCCAGGGGTTTTGGGGTTTTAGGGTTGAAGGGATTTAGGGTTTTAGAGTTTAAGGTTTAGGGCTTTAGGGTTTAGGGTTTGGGGTTTACGGATTGCGGCATCGGCTTTGCCAACTCGGAGAAACTCCAACTACTTGAGCTCCCCAAGCAAGGAGCTTTCAAGCTTTCACGACTCAAATTCGGCCAACTGGTGTCTTTCCTAGAGCCCTCGGACTCAGACGGTTTAGGGTTTAGGGTTTAGGGTTTAGGGTTTAGGGTTTAGGGTTTAGGGTTTAGGGTTTAGGGTTTAGGGTTTAGGGTTTAGCTTTCCCTTCTCCGGCCTCACATCGCTGCGGTGCTGCTTCAGCTCAAGCTCAGCCTTCTTCAGCCAGCCGACGAAGCTGCGACGCAGATCGCTCACCTGGATTCGCAGCAGCACATTCCAGACTGTAGAGAAGCTGATGAGCGTATCGCCGCATAGCCCTCCTTCAAAAAAAAAACTCCCACCCCGAAGTTCCCTGAATTTACAATACGGATAAAGAAAAGGGTGTGGCAGGGCCACGAGTTTTAAAATCCACTTCCTGCTGGGCGTCGTTTTTCTGCGGGCTCGTGTTGTTTTGCATGCTGTGTGGGGCAGAGTTCGCGTTCTTGCGTGCCAGAGATTTTTATTTTTTTGGCGTGCGCAGGGTTGTGGTTTTTACTTTCGCTGTGTAAGGGGGCTGTGCTCAGTTGGATCCACGAGAAACAAAGAAGCGCACTAGAGAAATGAAGGGTTGCGTCAAACTCTCTACCCCACTCTAGCTAAGTCCTCGCCAAACCCAGACTCTCAAAAACCCTAAAACCCTAAAACCCTAAAGCCCTAAAGCCCTAAAGCCCTAAAGCCCCTAAAGCCCTAAAGCCCTAAAGCCCTAAAGCCCTAAAGCCCTAAAGCCCTAAAGCCCTAAAGCCCTAAAACCCTAAAACCCTAAAACCCTAAAACCCTAAAACCCTAAAACCCTAAAACCCTAAAACCCTAAAACCCTAAAACCCTAAAACCCTAAAACCCTAAAACCCTAACCCTAAAGCCCTAAAGCCCTAAACCCTAAACCGCGCGAGGTCGGCGGCCGGACGTCCCGCTCCCCCGTTACACCCCGAAACCGTAACCCTAAACCCTAAACCCTAAACCCGTGTAAGCCCAAAACAGCATCCTAAGCCCCAGCGCGAAACCCTGAAAGCCCAAACATGAAACCTCCCGACATTCAACCTCTTTCGCCCTAAACCCTAAACCCTAAACCCTGAACCCTGAACCCTAAACCCTAACCGAAACCCAAACGCTTCATTCAACCTTAAACTGCCTCAACCTCCACCATGCCTATGTAAATCTGAAACTCGGACATGTGGATCCCAGGCCTCCCACAAGAAGAAAAGGGTTCAGGGTTTAGGGCTAGGGTTTAGGGTTTAGGGTTTAGGGTTTAGGGTTTAGGGTTTAGGGTTTAGGGTTTAGGGTTTAGGGTTTAGGGTTTAGGGCTAGGGTTTAGGGTTCCGGATACCCTGAAGAAGCCAAGGGCCCCCACCATCTCTTCGAAGTCGGGATCGGCATCCTCGTCCCCTCCTAGCCTCAGCACGTAAGGGAATCCTAATAATTGGGGGATCTAGTATGGGGGGCCCCTTTTGTGTCGTAAACTCCCATGTTCCCAGAGACTCCAAAACCCCTTAATTAAGGAATATAGGGGTTCCTATTCTAATTTAAGGTATATTCCTTAATTAAGGGGTTTTGGAGTCTCTGGGTGTATGGGGATGATCATGCCCATGAACCTCCCCGTCGGGCCTCCTCGGGGGAGTGTACTCGTAAAAACGATCTACTCCTGAATTGTGTCTCGTAAATCATGATTACTTCTGATTTTAAGTCGCGAGCTGCGATACTTTTGTTTCTGCACTCACAAACCGATTTATGCGTAAAGTTCAGAATTTGGGTCTCGGGGGGGGGGGGGGATGTTGGGGATGATCATCCGGATGCTCATCTACTGTTTGCTTAAGAACCCCGAAAGAATAAAGCATGATAATCCCTATATATTACCCTCAAAAAGGAAGAATGCTTTTCTTTTTGTTTCGAGGTTCTTAAGCAATTAGTAGTCATCCTAAGAAACATTCTGTGAAAGTGCCAGGCAGGCATGGGCCATGTCCACCCTAAACACCAGACCGACCTCAAACTTGGGATGTTCCCCCGTATACTAAGAGTCCGTAGTACGGATTCTAGTACCCCCCCCCCCCCCGTACTAGAATCCCTGCTAAGGACGGTTATATAGGGGCAACATCCCAACCGCACACTAAACCCTAAACCCTAAACCCTAAACCCTAAACCTCACACCCTTTTTGCCCTTAAACCTCAAGCCCTAAATCCAAAACCCGCAGGCTGGTAGCAGACTCGAAGTCCGGTAACTGCCTGCGAAAGGCTTTCAGGGTTGAGGGTTTAGGGTTCAGAGTTTTTTAGGTGTTTTTTAGTGTTCAGGGGGTGTTTAGGTGCTTTTTTAGGGTTGAGGGTTTAGGGTTCAGGGTTTAGGGGTTTTAGGTGTTTTTAGGATTTGAGACCGTGAGCGGTATAAGTGAAGTGCAACGCCAAGAGCGCTGCATCTCATCTACCCTGCGCGATATCAACCTGCACCTAATTGTTCGCACGAAACTTCCACTTCTCAACAGCGTGTGCATGCAAAAAGGCTTCATCTCGGGTACGCTTGGGTGTACATGTGAGTGGACTTCGAAGCTCGCATGAGGAAACATCTTCAAGCCGTGTCATCGAAAAATGCAAAACAATGGAACCCGACAACTTGTGATGGCCACCATTACTACGAAGTGCTTAAGAACCTCCCCCCCCCCCCTTTAAAAAAATCTTCCTTATAAGACATGTATAGGGATTATGATCTTTTGTTGTGGGGGTTCTTCAGCAAATAGTAGATGACACCCGAAAGCAGGCCGAGGTGATTCTTTGTTACAGTAGGCCCGGCTCGCACTCGTTTGCGTGACACATCTTGTCCACGCGTTTTCCGGGCTCACAGCTCCAAATCTGTTCAACCGCCCCCAAATAGTACTGCGCTTCCACTTGCCTGGTTTCTGCACGCGATATCGTGCTTGTGAAGCCGATTAAAAAATTTGGGCTTTTTCTTGGCTTTTTCATGGTGGGGTGGTTGGGGCTGGTCGGGGGGGGGTGGGCAGCCCACTCCATCTGCAACAGAATTTGCGCAGTATGATGCACGCTTTCTTAACCCGGCTTGGCTGTCTTATAGCGACCCTTCTCAAGGGAACCCGCCAAAGCCAGACTTAGCAAAAACCACCACGGGACCCAGCGCAGACCTGCTCAGGCCCTGCGACTAGCTGAACCCCCAAAAAGGGTGTACAGCCCATGGAATCCCATAGAACCCTCATAGGCATATCCGCGTCGCACGGGGGGCATGTCATCCCTTTTGCCACTGGACTGAGGGTCTAGCCAGTACTATGCCTAAACCCTAAACCCTAAACCCTAAACCCTAAACCCTCTTAGGCTCCAAAGGTGAAAAAGGCCCTCGGATTCCCAAAACCCGGGGAGCCTGGACTCATAGCTTGCCACTGATCCTCAGCATCGGCACAATTTTTTTTAAAGCAACCCTGTGCACCTTTTCTAGTGTCCAAAAAAAGGTTTTAGGGCTTAGGGTTTAGGGTTTGCAGTTCTAGAGGGGATTATTCTTAGGCACCAAAAAAAGTGTACACTTTCAGTTCTATAGGGGGATTATCGTACCCCCAAAAGTGTAAGGGTGTACTCATTCAGCTCACCAAGGATCCGAAGAAGATTTCGGCACTGCCCTGCTCATCGCAGACACGGGCCTTCGTAGGCTGCACGTGTCGGGTCTGAGACAACTGGGTTTAGGGTTTAGGGTTTAGGGCTGCACACTGCTTTGCGCTTCTGCTTTAGCATGGGAGTTTCACGGAAATCAGGGACCCCAAATGTAAACCCCAAATCGTAGTAAGATTCCCCTGCAATAAGACCCCGAAATGAGATACCCCCTAATTTCGGAAACCCCCACACGGGTCACTAGTTACAAGGCAGGGGAGCCGCCTGGTGTCATAGGAAACCTCCTAATACAGGGTTCGGAATAGCTACTAATAGTATTCCCTTATGGTGCCTTTATAACTATACTACCCCAAAATCTTGTTCTAATTATTCAGGCCCCTATGTGACTTCCCAGACCACAGACACACTGAGTGCTCCGCACAGGTCTTCCACGGAAGACGCTAGCGACACACCCTAAGCTCAGTCCGCAACTGGCTTCTGTAAAGACTTACCTTGCGCGTATCGTGCGGATCAGTGGAATCAGGTTCAGATAGGACTTGCCTCCCTAAACCCTAAACCCTTTTTGTTGGGTGGCTAAGGTGAAGTAATGGCCAGTGCCGGGCATGGAAATTGGTTGCTCTGCTAGATTGACGTCGAGGCTGTTGTGCAGCACTCTACAGCGTGGTCTTGAGCCACTCATGAGCCACGAAGATGGTTCAAGCTCGCAACAACCCTAAACCCTAAACCCTAAACCCTAAACCCTAAACCCTAAACCCTAAACCCTAAACCCTAAACCCTAACCTCTACAAGTCACATCCGAGGCCATAGATGCTCCCTTGTCTGCTGGGGATTGCTTTCGTATGATGCGTGGTGGGGATACGTTGACACAGCTGTGGCAATGGCTCACTGGAAGCCTGAACCCTCAACCCTAAACCCTCCGTACCCTGAGCCCATGTCCTGTGATCGGTCCAGGTGCCACTTGCCAAGACCTGACACAACCCTTTTTTTCTCAACTGGGCTGGGGAACCCTCAAACCTAAATCCTAAACCCTAAATCCTAAGCCAGGGAACAAACCCAGGCTTTAGGGTTTGGGGTTTCGGGATGCACAGCCTCGGTAAACCTTGAGTTTCTATGAGCCCATTGAATTCAGAATTATTTCCATCAACCCCTAACACAGGGGTTCATGACTGAACTAGTTATAGGGTTCATGGGTTCCACCCTAAGAACCCTATCAACTAGTTGAAGGTTCATGGGTACTTAGCAGTGGGTTTAGAAGTACGTAGCCTAAATCAGGCTACAGCCACAGTTACCCTATATACGTATAACCCTACTTGTAAGGACTCATGAGTTAGATTGAAACTTTTTACTCCGAATGCTAAGGCTACGCATGAACTAACCCCCCTTACCCCTTTTGTCCTGAAACCTCCCACACCTCCTGGGATTTCTTATGCCCTTGCCAGAGATGGAATGAAACACAGCAATACATGCCTGGCACGCCTTTTAAACCTCAACGCTAAACGTTCCCCAAGCCCCCAAACGGGCTGCAGCTCTAGGCCCAGCCCTAAACCCTAAACCCTAAACCCTAAACCCTGAACCCTAAACCCTAAACACATCCTTCATCGCAACCGCACGGCGCGCCTCTTGATGTGACGACGCTGCCGTCCTTCTGGAACGTAAGGACGTCTTCACTGGCAGGTCAGATTCAGGGTTTAGGGGTTTGTTCGGGTTGAGGGATTAGGGTTTGGGGTTTAGGGACAAAACTCAGTTCCATGAGGTGGATGTTATCTTGGATAGTTTTTTTAAAGGGCTTGTTAGGGTTTAGGGGTGTCTGAGGGGTGGTTGGAGTGGGCAAAAGTGGCCAACCCGCACATCGCAGAAAAAAAAGCCTCCAACAGCTAAACAAAGCTTGCTAGTTTCTGAAGCGGCGGTTTTGGGGTGAAGGGTTTAGGGTTTAGGGCCAGTTTAGGGTTTAGGGTTCCCACTGCCTGGATGTGAGGAGGGGTGCAAAGGACCCTTGGGAAAACCGAGTCGCTGAGGTTTCCCTATCGCCAAGGCTGTCTGTCTGGCTTCATGCTGAGAAGGGTCCCAGAAAACTCATAGCAAACAAAGGTCTACCAACCTCTTCTAGTGTCGTTGGCATGAGAACCCCCACACCCTCAAACTGAGTGTTCTGTCTTCGGGGTGGCGAGGCAAGAGTAGTGTTTGGGTGAGCAACATTGAAGTAATAAGGATTTCGTTCGCAGCATGGCGCAGCCCGTGTAGAATCGTCGACGCAGCCTCTCCCACAAGTTGGACCGGAACCAGGAGTACCTTCCAGCACTTTGGGGATACAACTCTCAAACGCTCAACATCCCTATGGTCCACCTGTCCGGGATGTCAGTGGTCATTCGGGGGAGGTTTCAGTCTCTCTGTCTCTGCGAGCATAGACGTTTCTTTCCTTCTTGCCTTCTTTCTTTTGGTGGTGCGATGGGGGAGAACCGGGCAAGCCTGCCCCTGTGTTTGACGCCGCAGCGGCTCAGCTAGGAAAGCTGAGGGTCAATGCGCTGACAGCCCCACAGCTTCCTAAACCCAATCATTGCCGCAACCCCACCGGGTCGCCGCCTGCCCTATGTCCCGGAGAAGAACCCTTTGCCGGTGGCGTGGCGAAACCCTAAACCCTCAGCCCTGCCATGTAATCTGGTGAGCAAGGAAAGAATAGCTACACACAGCTGGCTCTCTCTCTCTCCCTCCCTCTCTCTCCCTCTCTCTCCCTCCTCTCCCACTCTCTCCTTCCCTCCCTCGCTCGCGACAAGCCCACCCCGCACCTGCCCGTTGCAGGTGTTTCGGTATCCAGATTAGATGGTCAGCGTCAGGCGTCGGCAACACCTTGCACTCTTGAGATCCCGACCACCTGCCGAAGATGCTGTGGAAAGCTGTGCTCGCAGTCCGGTTGTGCCTTTGGCGAGATGCCCGGGCAGCTGCGCGCTGTTCAACCACCCCAAACCCGAAACCCTAAACCCATAACATCAACAAAGCTGCGTTGTGCTTCATGAGCTGAGGCCTGTGCAAGCGGGTGACCTTGCAAACAACACCCTCCCAACCTCAGCGCATGGCTACGCCCAGGATGGCCGGTAATTGTGAACTCTAAGCACAAGATGCGCCAATCCCAAAACCACAAGGGTTTAGGGTTTAGGGCGTAGGGTCAAACCTTGGAATGTACCTCCTTATACTAACAGTCCTTATTGGGGGGTGAATAGGGGTACTATAATCCCTCATAAGGACTGTTAGTATGAGGGGGAACATCCCAAGTCAAGCCGCTAAACATCTTGCACAACGCCAGCGTGAGGTAAGAGGCCGACTCTGGATGACCTTGCTGGACGGAGGTGCTGCGACATCCAAACATAAGAGGGTTATTCGAGTGCAGCTGTGTAAACAATCCTGTGCGGGACCCTTTCCCAGACCTTTTGTTGTTTGGGAGTCTCAGCTAAACACACGCTGCATTTGCAAAAGAAATGTACGAACTCCTCTCTCCAGATCAAGCAACCGCACGTTCCGAGTAGTAGCCAAACCTCGATCGAAACAGCAAGTACAAACCCACAATTTCGAGCGATGGCTGCAGGGTAGGCCCTGCATTGTAAAGCCTGGACGGGTATAGGTCTGCTAGTTGGAACTGGGTTGGCTTTTAAACCCTTAGAACAATATTTTTTATCTTGGGCCCCCTATAAACCCACATAAGGAAAATACCAAAATGTCCCAAAAACAGACCCTAAACCCTAAAGATAGGGATTATCCTACCCCCTATCCCGATTGAGGACTGTTAGTATCAGGAGGAACGTCAAGGTGATGGCTTTGGGTTCTGAGTCTGCCGGGTTTATTAGGCTTTTAGAAGGTTTCCGAGTTGTTTCTACTTCAGAAATTAGGGTTTAGGGTTTCGGGTTTGGGGTTTAGGGTTTGAGAATTCGCTTCCCTGCATGATGCCTGTAACGAACTCCGCATTGCGAACCAGGAAGGTTTCGCAGGATCGAGCCTTAAACTCGAAAAAACTACCCGGGACTCGATTTGCATATAGCTTAGTAGCAATTACCCAGAATTGCTAGGCAAAAACACAGCAGACTGTAGGTCAACTGAGAGTTCTCTAAAATAGGATCCGTTTCTGGGGCCTTTGTGTAGTAACGGAACCCTTAAAAAAAGCACCCCCCCCCCCACCCAGAAGGGACCCTCATTTAGAGAACTACCCATATGGAGTGCTTCAACTCAACTAAATCCTGCAATTGGATCATAATGTGCTGCTATTGGATCATAATGTGTGTATGACTTACTTTCACATGTACCATCTTCTGCAGTATATGTATATTCATCTTCTAGTGATAAGCCGTTATTCTTTTCCCATACATCAACATGCAACAGCCATAGTCCGAGGTAAGCCCTAGTTAGGTCGAGGTGACTCCGAGCCTCGTTGTTGAAGCTCCAGGGAGGCTGTAACCCGACCTTGTCAGCTGGAGTTGTAACTTTGCAGAGTGTTGGGGGTGGAGAGGGGTTTAGTCGCTCACTCTCGCACAGGGCCGGCAAGGTTCATTGGTCGGAGTCGGTTCTATAGGGGTTTAGGGTTTATGGCTGGTTTAGGGCTTTGGGCTGGTTTAGGGTTTGGGCACGACGGGAAACCTCAAAGACATGCGTTACCGCCCTTGTTTGGATTGATGTGTTAGTTTTCGAAAGCCATACAATCTCCCCCCTCCGGGTTTCAAGAGCTAGGGGCATCGCTTGAGATGACAAGCAGCTGATGGCGCATTGATAAAGTGGGCGGGTTAAAATGCAAACTGCATGGGGAATGGGGATCATGTGTCAACCAGCTTCACAACCCGGAAGCCCAGACACCCTAAAGCCCGAAGCCCACGCAAATGAGATGGCTCTGCTCAAGGGACACAGGGCTGCATTCGCTGATCGCGCCGCTGTTTGCCAGGCGCTTGACTTCACTGAACCTAAACCCCTAACCCTGAACCCCAACACCCGGAAACCCCCCCCCCCCCCCCTAAACCCTATAAACCGTAGGCCCTACGTAGTCCCTAAACCCTAGGGGTGCATTCAAAAGCAACTGGTGGGATGTCCATGGAACGCTCGCAGCTGGAGCAGTCGTCCGATTGTCAGCCCCAGCGAACCAAAATCGAAGAGGGCAACAAAACCACCAAACCCTAAACCCTAAACTCTTTTGAGCAACGGACTTTGGAGGCTGCTAACAAACATCCCTAAACCCTAAACCCTGGCCTAGTGTACGCTGGCCAAAGCAGCCTTTTTCCTGAACGCTGCCAGCCTCCAAGGGTTCTATAAGTCCGCTCGACAAGGCAACGTGCAAGAGACGGGAGCTACGGTTGTTACTTAGACCTGCTTTGTTTCCCTTGCTCACTTCCGTGGTGGTTTGGGATATGACGGGAATGCCTCGGAGCCTGGCGGTGGCTGTGGTGGACCGGGTGGTTGGGGTGGCGTCGACTTCGGTCGGGGAGGCTGTGGTGGTGCAGGGGGTGTCGGGGGCATGGCCGTGGTTGGCGGAGGAGGCGGCTGTGAAGCCTGAGAAGGCTGGGAGGGGGTCGGTTGTGGCTGCGCTTGCCGCGGCGGCGGGGGGTTCGGGGTGGCCGGCCAGGCAGCAGTGTCGGGCTTGCTAGTATGGGTCGATGCCTCCGGCTTCACCGAGAACTCATCCTCACCTTCATCCGGTCCCTGCGTGTAGTACTTCTCGTCTTCCGGATCCAACCACTCCGTGGGCTCTTCTTTCAGCTTCTTCCGCATGTAGTCCTCTCTCTCCACTGCGCCCCGCAGAGATCTCCACTCGTAGTACGGAACATGCAGCACTTTGTAGCCCATTCTTGTGAGAAGTCGGTGCTTCAGCTTTGTGTAAGCAGTGTAGCGCTTCGAGTTTGCATAGAAGTGGGACGGCCCATCTACTTCAATAGCAATGGGCCGGTCTTCTCCTGTGGGCACGTTTCCATCCTCGTCCGCCAAAGGACCACTCAGTCGCCTGGCGGGCAGAGTGCATTGAAAACAAAAATGCTGCAGGACTTTTCTGCGCTTCTACTAGGCCGGCATGGATCCCAAACAGTGGTCCAAGTGCTACGGAAATTGAGCAACACCATCTAGGGGCCACCTACCCCAGAAAAAACCCGAAGGCCATGAGGCCATCCCGGGGATGTCTCAGGAAGCGTGCAAGCAGTGTGCGCAAGAAGGCCTGGTTAGGTCCTTGATGATTTCGTCCTTCTCCTGCTTCTCTGCTTCGGTCAAGACCTGGCGCTAAGGAGGCTCTCTGAAGCTAGCTGCAACGGGAAGCATAGGCCAGATGACCCTAAACCCTAAACTCTAAGCTCTAAACCCAAAATTCTTGAGCTATGGTACTGTCTGGATGCCCGCCACTCGCACGGATCCGCAAGTGGTGGCAGGCTGTTATTAAGACACCCTTAATGGAACGCCCAAAACACCCCACAACTCTATGCCCAAACCCCTTACAAGCTGGCAGTAATTGTGAACCTTAACTAGACGGGGACTCTTCTAATGAGCTAAGTTGTCTGCTCCGCAATTAAGGGGTGTGGGGCTCTCTGGGTGAACCACCCCCAAAATCCCCATGACCCCCTAAACCCTAAACCTGCGCCTCTTCCCCTCCATCCAGAAGGCGCTGGCGGTAGACTTTAGGCGCTTGGGGCTTCCTTTGCGCGACAAGGGTGTACGACCGTAGGATTTAGGGACGGGCCTTGAATCAACAATGCCTGGATCTGAAGATCTCCAGTGGGCATACAGTCTCGAGGTCTTGTTCTTGTTGTTGAAATTTGGACCAACAGGCGCACCCCACTTTTCTGGCTGGTTCTTAGTAGGGAATGAGGGAAGTAGGGCCCTATGTACTCCCTTAACGGGTACACTTTTTTTGCAATCCCGCCGGTTGTTGGGCAGCTTCTGCATCAGAAGGACACATGCGTGCGCGCAAAGTTTAGGGTTTAGGGTTTAGGGTTTTGCAAACTCCACAAAGCCGAACACAAACACCTGCCATGGAACCACAGCCTTAAACCCAAAACCCTTTTGAGCCCTAAACCCAAAACCCTAAAACATAAACCCTAAAGCCTAAACCCGAAGCCCTAAGCCCTAGCAACCAGAAGTCCGACACATGCGATCTGGTTGCAGGGATTCCGTCGGCGGTGGAGGTGGGCCTTGAAAGCTTCCATGCTCTCTTGCGCCCCAACCGAGGTACTTTACTACTGCGATTTCTGCAGCGTTGCCTTACAAAGACCTGAAAGTGTGCGTTGAGGACGGCTAGGCTTTTTTGAGTCAAGAGCCCTCGTCACAGAACTCAGAATTCAACGCGCTAATCCCCAAGCTGGCAAAGAGGCAAACATTTTGGATGGGAGCTCGTTGCAACTCTCTACCGCACCTCGATTTTTCCGGAAGACCCTAAGGACTCCGACAGCAAGCAACCTCCCAGAAGCCAACAGCCTTTGCCTTCCAACATGACCGAAGTCTCCCAACACCATCAAACGCCAACTCGCGCACCCTAAGACCCAAAGCCCCGATGCTCAGCGAGCCCAGCCTCACCCTCAAAAGGAACAAACAACTGCAGCGGTATAGGGCTTCAGGGGGGTTTGGGTCTCTTCCTTCCCCTCCGGATGCCAACCCTAAACCCTAAACCCTAAACCCTAAACCCTAAACCCTAAACCCTAAACCGTAAAAAAGCCCAGTGGCTGGGGGCTGCTGCCAGGCTCCGGAGCAGAGGCCGGGACGCCCGGTGCACGGAAGGAAGCATGCGCCGCAAGCTCAACGCCATGGCGAGATCCCCTCACTTAGGCTCCTGAGGTCGGAACAATATGTCACTCGCTTCTCTAATACATATGTGTATATGCATATGTGTATACGCATATGTGTATGTGCATATGTGTGTGCATACGTCTGCATATGTATGTACATGTGTATATGTATGCAAACTGGTTTTAGGGCTGGTAGCTTTGACAGCTTGAAGCTATCTTAAACCTTCCTGATTGTGGCATTTGTGAGGGAGGCGGGGTGCATTCGGGCTAGCCTGATGCTAATGTCTTATCAGCTACAGTTCTTGCGTCTCGTTGCGATGACCTTGAGTCCTGCAAACACAGTGGGGCATAGACTGGGGGCTGATCTTGGTAGCCCAGAAACCAGATTATAATAAGGGTACCCTTGTTAAAGGTTGGCTACTTGATAATAAACCTAGAACCGGATACCACTGGGCTACCAAGTGATGAACATTCCCAGAATGTGATCCACGTAAACCCACACAGGCTGCTCGTGAGCTCTGGGGTCCGGACGCCGCCGACAACTTGCAAGTCGCCCACTTGAACGAATTCTCTGATGGCCTGGAGTGTGCAGTGCGCCGGTTTAGGGTTTGGGTTTAGGGTTCAGGGTTTGGGGTGCGTGAGTTGGAAGTTGTGGGAAGGCTTCAGCAAAGGAGACATTCGCAGCGTCAGCCACGATGCAGAAGCTGTGAGGCTGGTTTTTGCCAAGTCTTTTGCGGCTGAGCGGGGGCCATGACATGAAAACCCTTTGTTGGATACCTGAGCCCCTCGTAATCAAAGGATCCAGCCGCGGACACCCGACGGAGACCCCAAACTCCACCTCCCAGAACAAGAAGGAGACCCCAAGTGCCACAGAGACACCCCACACCCTAAACCCCCCCCTAACCCCTAACCCCTAAACCCTAAACCCCACCTCCTCAAGCTCGGGTTTGGGCACAACTGCACTGTTAACCAGCACTTCATCGGGACCAACTCGTCAGCAGCACTGAAACTACAGGGCAACATCCCAAGAAACCAGCTGATCCGAAGGGTCGAAGGTTTAGGGTCTAGGGTTTAGGGTTTGGGGTCTGGGGAAAAGGGTTTAGGGTACAAGTTGTGGTGAGGCACCCGGGCAACGCCGCTGTTGGTGCCAAAGTCATCGAAGATCAGGTACTTCAACCCCCTGATGAGGAACACGGCACTCTTTGGGCAACTGAAACACAGGATCTTAAAGGTCTCTGGCAGACATACATCTGATTAGGACCTTCTACCTAGGTTGACGTGTGAAACCCTAGGAATCTGAACAGTACTCCCAAATCTGATCCTTTTAAACACCGAAAAACTCCAAATCCCAAAAAGGCTCCCGGTTTGGTTGCAGCGAGCGTAGAAGAAGGGAACCTCACGCCTTTAACGGGTATCAGGCCACGACTGGGTACTATCCGCTTGGGCAGCAGAACCCTAAACCCTAAACCCTAAACCCTAAACACTAGACCTACACCCTAAATCCTAAACCCTGTGCACCCTGCACCGAAGAAGAGGGTCCGGCCTGAAGTTGTCTAGAAGCTGGGAGGTGTCCCGAAGAACCTGAGAATCAGGCCCCCCGCCCCCCCCCCCTCCCCCCCTAGAGTTTGGGGTTTAGGGTTTAGGGTTTAGGGTTAGGGTTTAGGGTACAGAGAGCTGCTCTCAACATCCGTCAAGATACGGAAGTTGGGTTTAGGGTGGGGGGGTCCAGTTTCTGGACAAAAGTGGCTGCCATCAACCGAGCTAAGACGGAACACTCCGTAAATGGTCGAGCTATGCTCTTGGGTCTTGAACAGGTGAGTATAAGAAGAATAAACTTCCTAAACCCTAAACCCTAAACTTTATCTGCTACATTGTGTGAAGGGAGAGCTATCCCGCAAGCGGCTAGAAGCTGCTTGGGAAACCTCAGGAAGGAGGCCAACAGATTCGAGAGACATCGGTTTTGAGATGGTTGAAGTTCTCCGCCCTTCCAAAGGGAGAATCGAAGAGTAGAAGCCCCTTAAAAGGAGAGTCGTAGAAGAGAGGCCCCTTGCA
This sequence comes from Symbiodinium natans, assembly GCA_905221605.1. Classification (NCBI taxonomy): domain Eukaryota; class Dinophyceae; order Suessiales; family Symbiodiniaceae; genus Symbiodinium; species Symbiodinium natans. The sequence goes on along the minus strand of CAJNDS010002723.1, from coordinate 1,140,912 downwards.
AGGAGCATTGAAGAGTAGGAGAGTGTATGCAGCCAACGAACAAGATGTCACGCTGTCGGAGTAACCGGGTAAGGAGACTGCAGTTCCACACTGGAGAAATGCGACAACATCATCACACGCAGCAGAAAATTTCATTACATCAAATTTTAGGTCTATTTTTCGCCACCCGCGGTTTAGGGTTTAGGTATTTGACCTTAAGCCCCAAACCCTAAACCTGAACCCTTTAGGTGTAGGAATGAAAAGAAAAACGAACTCCGATCCCCCGAGCCACTTCCAAAGGCCTCCTGAAATCCTAGATGGCCGGCCCCTTGCTACACATGAATGAATGCGTATGTATGTATGTATGTATGTGTGTATGTATGTATGTATGTATGTGTATGCGCAATAAATACATACATATATATATATATATATACATGCATTTATATACAAACATATGTATATATACAGATATATACAGACATATACAGATATTTACAGATATGTACAGATACATACAGATGTATACGTACATGAACATGCATGTATGTGCCAGCGAGAATAAACACATGCATAAATAAGCATTATATACATATATACACATATGCGTGCAATGCGTAAAAATGTCAATATGCGCACTGCAAGCACTGAGCCCGTAGGGCGGGCCAGAGCGGCCCAGTGCCTTGAATGGAGACAAGCAGCCGAAGTGTACTCGTGCTCGGCATCTACCATGGCCACTTGCACCTCACTACGTCACAGGGCGGCAAAGCGATGAAGTCTGCACCCCCAAAGAGTAGACCACGTTCAAGGTGTGTGTGTGTGTGTGGTTGGCTTTGGGATGTTCCCACTCATACTAACAGTCCTTAAGAGGGACTATAGTATGGGGTACTGGGGGTACTATCATCCCTCTTAAGACTGTTAATATAAGCAGGAACATCCGTAGATACGCACCCAAGCCTTCCCAAGCACTGAGAGCGCCCCAAGAACCTGGGTTGCGCACGCTATTCCGGCCTCGGAAGGCGTCAAGTGGGCAGGCGTACCCTGGCCTCTGAATCAAGGGACTACTGGAGGGACCCTTATGAGGGACCTTAGGGGTTATTAGAGGTTATTGAGGGGCTTCTCAGGTGTATATAGGGGCTATTTTAGGTATGTATATATATATATAGTTATAGTTCTATAGGTGTTATATAGGGGAATAAGATTAAGGGTCCCTTCCCTCCTTCTACCCCTTAACGGAATCCTCACCCACGTGTTTTCTCGTGGCAAGGGTCACGTTCACCTACGCAGAGGCTTCCGGAAATTCGGGGATCCTTCTAAGGGCCCCGTGTAGGGTACGCCCATGTGCCAGAAAGCATCGTGCACATTGAAGCCAGCACTTGTCTGCAAGCAGAGCGCCGAATCTGCAAAAACACACAACACATCCAGGTGTAGTGTCCTAAAGCCTGCACCCCTCTCCCTTTGTGTTCATTCCCCTTGTTCTTTCTTGCCTGCCGTGCCAGTGCAAAGCTAGGATGATCCCCAAAACCCTCTGAAAAAATATTCCTGAATATGATCCTCTTAAACCCAAATAAGGGAAAACACAAAATGTCCCAAGGGCCTACCTAGAAAGAGGAAGCCAACTCCAGCACCGGGGGCGCAGGCGCAACCGCCGGAGCCCGTCCATGCGGCTGTGCAAGTGAACGTAGAGGATGTTCGAGCCTGGGACACTTTGCTCTACCATACCTTCACCTTGGCATGTTCCCCCCTATACTCTCAGTAATTAATTGGGATTCGAGGACCACCCCCGTGCCCCCCCCCCCCCCCTAGTATCATCCCTCTTAAGGACTGCTAGCACAAGGGGAAACATCCCAACCTTCACCCGTGATCCTAAGCCCTAAAACCCTAAAACCCTAAACCCTAAACCCTAAGCCCTAATACTTCTAGCTCTGCAAGGGCTCTGGTTCGCAAGGCTCTGAGGCTCTCGCGATCGCGGTTGTGCTGGCTGTTCAGGCCCAGGAACACCTCAACCCCCTGAACCCTGAAAAGAATTTAGGGTTTAGGGCTTAGGGACCCTGAACCCTAAAACCTTGAAGACCTTCCTGACAAGGTGTTGAGCGTGTGTGTGTGTGTGAAGGGCTTTCATGCAGTTGGGATGATGGTCTTTTGGGTGGTCTATAAAGGTGTGCCCACCCATTTTGGGAGGTACGACTCATAAGGATTGTCTCTTTTTTTTTGGGAGGGGGGGGGGGGGGGGGGGGGGGGGGGGGGGGGGGGGGGTTCAGGGTAACCTCAACCCTAGACCTCAAGAACGACTAGCAGTCTCTAAACCCTAAATGCTAAACCCTAAACCTTGATATCAGAGGATGAAGCTTTGTCTGGGAAAGCAAGGCTTGTGAAAGCTTGAACGTAAGCCGACAATGCCTACGTAGACCCCAAAGCCGAAAACACTAAGAACCTCCAAACAACACAAGATACTAATCCCCATATTGCCCTTAGAAGGAAGAGAAGAATATGTTGTTCTTTCTTTGGGGTTCTTAAGAAAATAGTAGGGGCCATGGGAGGTTTCCGAAACCAGGGATACCTTTTTGGGGTCCTTATTGCAAGGGGCTCCTACTATTTGGGAGTCTATCCCTAAACCCTAAACCCTAAACCCACCAGATCCGTCTGAGACAGCCCTCCCAGCGCTGGCACCTCGGATGCATCGACGGCGATGACTCGATGGAAAATCTCGGAGAAGGCCTCAGACATCGCGATGACTCGTGGCTGCGCGGGTTTAGGGCAAGGAGTTTTTCTGTTGCCACCCGCCTAGCAGACCCCCTCTGGGATCACTCCGCCGGGAACCATCGTGGTTCGTGTGACATCTAGGGCAGGGTTTAATTAGGGTTTAGGGTTTAAGGGTTTAGGGGGCTCCTAAAACCTAAGCCAAGAGCACCGAGAACCTTGAAGAGGTGTCACCAATAAAAACTGTAGTGCTTCGGAATGTCATGGCAGGACGCTCGGCGTCTGTATGCACCCTGAAGAAGCTCCGGCAGCAATCCTAAACCCTCTTGCATTCCAGACCTCTTCATTCGAACGCTGCCTCAACCCCAAAACCTGAACTCTACCCTCTGAAACATCTTCCTGAATATGATCCTCTTAACCGAACAAGGGAAAATGTACAGTGTCCCAAGAGGCTACCTGGTAAAGGAAACAGGGGAGGCAGCCCCTGTCCCTATGGTTTTAAAGGATCTCCGGCCCAGGTAAACTGTATAGCCGAGTGCTTGCCTGATAAACCGAACCACTATCAGGTGGGGCTTTACGACAATCAGGGACCCCTAATGTAGACCCCCAAATTCTAGGATTCCCTGATCAGGACCCCAAAAAAGGTACCCCTACTTTCGGAAACCCCCAGGTCAGAAGCAGCTCGCCGGGCCGCAGAAAGCTGGGAAGTTGTGGCGGGCTTCAACGCTGGCTCATCGCATCCCCTCATGGTCCCTTTGAAATTCTACGAAAATACACCCAGAACCCAATTCTAATTATTAAGGCCCCTATATTAAGCTGGAAGAAGCTCCGGGTGCAAACCTGCTGTTTCGGATGGGTTCCCACGGCGCGGTGTTTGGCCGAAGTCTCCCGGGTTTAGGGTTTAGGGACTTGGTTGGGGTCACTGGGGCATGGGCCCGGGTGCTATAGCCTCGGTAGCTTCCCAACCTCAGCAGACAGGTGGTTGGCCCCTAAACCCTCAACCCCAAACTCCAAACCTTCGGGGACACTGCATGCTCCATACGCAAAGACGCAAGCGGCAACCGGGACATTGCTCGCGCAGTGAAGGGGGTGATCTTGGTAGCTTTTTCGGCCAAGGCTTTGGGAGAACGCATGGAAGTTTCCAAATGACGTTGGCCCTACAGGTCTTTGTTGCAAAGGTGTTAGGCTGCGAAACCATGAGGGTTGTCAAAAAACCCAAACACACCCTTCCACCAAACAAAAACCTTGCATGCATGAGCAACCCAGGTCCAGGCGGTTCAGGATTTGGGGGCCAGGCTCAAGCAAAGTCCAGTCCTCGGCGCCCACAGCAGCGAAGAAGCTCCGCAAATCCTGCTATAGGAATGGCCAGCGGGAGCCCTGAACCGTTGAACCCCTAACTCTGGACCCTAAACTCTAAACTCACTAGCCGAACACTTCTTAAGGTGTAGAGTAGGCTTGTGGGTAGTTCGTGTTATCATGATACAGGGATTGGTAGCTATGTATTCATAGAATGTTATCTCCTTTTTTAGAGAGTGCGCACGAGCGCCCGCTCCTGTGCAGGACGGCTTCTACCAAGAATGCCTGTCAGCCTCAACGTCTTCCTAGGTCGGCTGCTGAAACTCTTCCTCCATGCAAGTACCACAGACCTTCTGAAACCCCAAATGGCCAAGGCCCCCTATATTACACTTGTTGAACCCTGCTCTGCTCCAAGTAAGCTGGGCGCGGCACCTCCGACCCTAAACCCGAAACCTTCAAGCCTAACCATGTCGACTGCGGGAAGCAAACACGTCTCTTAGCAGCGGCCACGGGCAAAGAAACTTCCCTACAGAGCGATGAAAAACTCAAGTGAAGGAAAAAGTCTGAGAAATGCCTGAGCATCTTAGCGAGAAATGGCTGAAGGAGCAGCCGGGACGCAATGCTCATGGGTTTGTTGAAGAATTGCCGACATAAGGTTCACAAGGCCCTGAGGACTTCTCGGACTCACTACATGAAGCGATTCCTGGTCGAAACATGTCCCGAAACCCTTTTTGAAGCTGGACTTGCTGACTGCCGGACACCCCGCCTATCCTCGCCTTCTTGAAAGCCTAAACCTAAAACCACGTGCAAAAGCACGAAGGACCTGTTTTGCTCTCATCCACATCGCTCAATCTTATTGCGGATTCGCTCTTCGCCCACTGTCGCGATTGTGTCGGTGTTTCGCCTGCCCATGCACTAGCCAGAAAGAGCCTAGAAGGGTCTTTGGTTTTCAGGGCTTAGTTGAGGTTCAAGGCCTTATACTAGGGCTCGTTTAGGGCTGGAGGGTTTTAGGGTTTAGGGTCCACAGATGTTGACATGGGCCTGCGAACTGCGAAATGAGCGCCGAAAAAGACTAAATCAATAGTTCTCCTTGACGACTTAACTAGCCAAATGACTGAACCACCAAATAACAAACACATGCGATATATCTGTTGCATATATATATATATGTATATTATGTATACGCATACATGCCCATCGGAAGCACCATGTGTCGTAGTTTGGAACTTCCGACCACATAACTCGGGGCACAGGAAATCCAGCCTCAAGCAATCCAAGATTTCCTCTCTACGCGAAAGTCTTAGGGTAGTGATATGGCCCCAACCCAAGGGCCATTCAGAACCCTTTAAAAAGGCAAGGGACCATATTAAGGGCCCATATAAAACTACCCTTAGAGAAAGGAGACGTGCACCCGCTCGAACCACAACCCTAACCGGCCATGAGCCCTGTTTGAGCTTCGGGGCTCGTTTTTCCCGGCCACCCGGGGCTTTACGGCCTCAGTCCCTGTTTGAACCTGGCCTTGGCCCTAAGACCTAAGTCCCAAGCCCTAAAGCCTAAACCCTAATCCTAACTGCCCACCTGTGGATCTCCGCATCATTCGCCTCCTCCAGATCTCGGGTGCGAAGCCTTCGCCCCCGGCTGAGGGGGGGGGATTTCTGGCAGTTTCTCGATGATCTAGACATTGGGAGTTGTTGAGAAAATCTGGGGTTGAGTTAATTTGGGCTCCTCTCTTCAGGGATCCCAAGATGTTGATCTTGATCCTGAACCCTCAACCGTTGTTAAACTCTCTGGGCCCTAAACCCTTTTGTTTTGCAGCACGCCCCCCCCCCCCCCCCCCCCACAGCACCCAATCCTGTTAATCCTTCTTGTAAACCCGGGCTCTCTAAGGTGACAACACTGTCACCCTAAACCCTAAATTAAACCCCAGACCCTAAACCCTACCTTAAGAACCCATAACCTACCTGTTGCAGGTTATCTGAGAATCCTCGCAAGGGGCTTTCAGCATTCTCAAGGTCGACCCTGCACCCTAAACTACTAATTAATTACTTCAGAACCCGAAAAAAATCTCCTTCCTGATTAAGGGTAATTATGAGGATTATTTTACTTTTTTTTTTTTTTTTTAATCTTTTGGGGTTCTTAGGCAAGTAGTAGTAAACCGAGGCAAGGGGCAGGTGCAAGGCAGGCCGCGGGGCGCAGGAAACGATCTGCTCCGTGTGGTCCGGGGGCACCGGCAGCTCTATGAAGGACTCCTTCGGGGCTCTGTAGCCCTAAACCCTAAACCCTAAACCCTAAACCCTAAACCCTAAACCCTAAACCCTAAACCCTAAACCCTAAACCCTAAACCCTAAACCCTAAACCCTAAAGGGCTTCTCCTTCTCTAGGTTGGCCCCACTAAACCCTCTGAAAAACATATTCCTAAAGATGGTCCTCTTAAACCCAATAAAGCAGGGAAGAATAGACCTGTGGGTTTAGGATTCAGGGTTACATATCCCAGGTGTTCCAAAGCTTACAACAGCTTCGTACAGGACTTATGTAGGGGACGTGTATATATATATATATATGTATATAATATGTATATATGTAAAGAGACGTACACTTGCTCTATGGTTGAGAAGGCTTCATAACGTCTAAAACGGCTGGGCTACCCCTCCTTTCAGACCTTAGAGGATAGGGTCCTTAAGGGAGGGGGGCTCAAGGGAGGTTCCCTCAAGGTTCCCTACTACTCCCCACTACCCCCCTATAAGGCTCTAAGGTTCCCCAGATACCCCCATGAACCCGTCTAAGAACCCTATAATTAGAGGAATAAAATCCCAAGGTTGGCGGCTTCAGGGTGGCTTATAGACTGTTTACAGCCGAGGACGAAGCCAAGCTCGGTGAGCAGGGAAACCCGGCCCCGGACCCCTGAAGCCCTACTCGGTGTTACGCGGTACATCAGCACTCTCCGATCTGGCTCCCCGAAACCTTCGCACTGGTGGAGACCCTAGTTCTCAACATCCCCTCTAACCCCTAAACATCCCGAAGCTCCGACTCAACCACTGTCGTCTTCCGCCCGCTCTCCACGCAAAAGCCACCTAGAGCCCTGGACCCGGCAGCACGGCATGCTCTTCCCCCCCTTCTGCCTCACCGCTGGCCAGACTCACCTGTTTGCGTTAGGGCTCAGTTTCTGGGCTCAGGGGAGGCATTCCGGCCTAATCTAGGAGTTGCGATCATCCTCTTTTTGTCTGCGAGCCCAGAGAGCGCAATACCCCTTAGTTAAGGAAGATAGCTTAAATCAGAAAGGGATCCTTATTATGATTTAAGGAATCTTCCTGAATTAAGGGGTATTGGGATCCTTGGGAGGTGTCCCGAAAACCATCCCTACGCCCTGAAGAACAGGCGCGGGCCTTGGCCAAGGGTTGCCCACTGGCCCCAAAGCCGGCTGCAGTGTCCAAGACCGTCGCTGCATCTGCGGGTTTAGGGTTTAGGGAGTTTAGGGAGTTTAGGGAGTTTAGGGTTTAGGGTTTAGGGTTTAGGGCGCTTGCGAGAATGGTACAGCTCCACATCGGGTTCCTTCACGTCTTCAAGGCTTCTTTGAGCAATGAACCACCAAGGCCATATGTCCTGTAGGCTTATGGAGCTGCTGAGGGGCTTGGGAACTGCTATTGCTGTTAACGCCAAGCAAAGCATCTCCCTGAGAAAGCCCACGATGGTGCCGCTTTGAAGAGACCCGTCGAGGCCGATGTTCTTTGCGATCTTGTGATAAAGAAGGCCCTTTGACTTGAAGCTCTTTTTGGCCCGAAACCTTTCGGGAAGACTTCACTCCATTGCGGGAGCCCAAAACCCCAAACAAACCAGGGAATGAAAGAGCACATTTGAAACAAATGGAGGGGAGCAAGTTAGGGGCTTGCAGGGTTGCTAAGAGCTGCCGGGAAACAAAAGCCAGGGAAAGAAAGAACAAATGGAGATGCCGAACGTAAGCAGGAACAAGCTAGCGGGTAGTGGGTTTGATCTCGTCAACGGTGAAGTGCCATCCAGAAGTGGCTAAGCGAAGCCACCCCATGCCCCACATTGTGAACCACAAATTGAATGTACCCACCCTTGCCCCTTTTTGGGAATCTGGCATTTGGGCTTGAGATATACATGATTGGGATAGGATTTGGAGTAATATTTGGGCTATGGTGGGTGGCGGTGAATTATTCCCAAGGCGGGCGCACCCCATGCTGACTAATTCCTCCAAGCGTTGTTCCCGGTGCCCCCCCCCCGCCCTCCCATTCATCAGATCCTCGGATTCATGCGAATATAGATGTGCCACAACACTACTATGACGCGTGGCGTTCTCCTCTTGTTGCTCTAGCCCCATACAAGCCCCATAAGTTATATGGGTTGGTGGTCTCTTTAAGTCGGGTCTCCGTTTTGTAGGGGGGTTCGTAGTATTGTATCTAGGGTCTATTTTAAGGCATAAAGCCTATATAACCGATAAGCCCTAGAACCCGAAAGAACCTGAGCATCGCATCCCAAAGATGCAGCCTCCGCCAAGATCGACCACGTCCCCCTCTCGCAGTGGCTCCGCCGTGCCTTTGCGCCGATTCTGGGGGTGGGGGGGGGGGGGGGGTAGGGGGGCGGGTATAGGGGAGGTTTAGGGTGGGGGGTATAGGGGGTTTTGGGGGGGGGTTCATGGGTGCGGATTCAGGTGGTTCAGGTTGGGCTCACTGCCCACCTGCCAAGCAGCGCACCGTCCACACTTGCAACTGCAAGGTAGCAACTCAGGAAAGACAGACAACTAGAGGAAAGGAGCCCTAAACCCTAAACCCTAAACCCTAAACCCTAAATCGCGTCATTTGGCTGACAAATCTCATTCACCACGAACCACTGGATGCACACGATTCCGCCCAGTATGCATAGGGAACCAGGGCTGTAAGGGAGGTGAGTGTCAGCGACCCGATTCCTCCCCCAAAAAGGTCTTCTTAATGTGCTCAAACCAGCCCTCAAGGCGTCTTTAGGGAGAAGAATGCCATTCCTCCCCCCTTGCTTCGGCTTATACCCCCTGAACCCTAAACCCTAAACTCTAAAGAAGAGACCTGAAGCTCAGACCCTGGCCCTGCCCGTAGGATGGATGGAAATACACGATGTAGAGGTCTTGCTCTGCATAGATGTAGCCATTTGCCAGCTCGGACTCGTAGAAGGCTCGGAAGTCGTCAAAGGACTCCCATTCCATTACGTGCGGGCACACCAAAAGGGTAGTTGCTGGCTGACCTTGGTAGCCCAGTAACCATAATAGTTTAGGGTTTGGGGTTTAGGGTTTAGGGTTGAGGGTTTAGGGTGTCCCTGTACTGCCTTTATAAGGAAGAATACCTTTATTCTTCATCTTTTAAACCGTAAACAGGGAAAACGGGTGCCACTGGGCTACCAAGTGTCCCGGCTCGATGCTCTTCTGAGCAACCGTTGGCAGACGCGTGGCCTCCATGGACAGGTCCTCCAGCACTCCCTCCGGAGACCGTGCCGAGCTGGCGACAATGCGAATCTGCCGAGCCTCCTCCACTGTTTGCTTAAGAACCCCCGATTTAAAAAAAGGATGTAATGATCCCCAAAGTGCCCTTATAGGTAAGAATGTTTCAATTTTTTGGGGTTCGTAAGCAAAGAGTAGTCCTCTGTTGGGCCTGCATAGGGGCAGAAGTTGTAGCCGATGACCACCTCATCCAGCCAACGTCGCGTTGCAAGCACCTTACTGTTGGTTTGCAGGGAATGGGGGAATGAGGTACCCTATTATAATCCCTTAAAGGGTATATACAGGGGCCCTAATTCCGTCATTCCACCACACCCTAAACCCTATAAACCCTATAAACCCTATAAACCATATAACCTCTATAAACCCTATAAACCCCATAAACCCCATAAACCCCATAAACCATATAAACCCTATAAACCCTAAACCCTAAACCCTAAACGAACCAACAGTAGGGCACATGCTCGTCCTTGTCCACCACAGCTTGCAGGCGGCTGCGGCGCAAGCTCCGGCAGCGCTGGTGCCAGCGGGAACCGAGAAGGAAGCTGGCACCTTGGCTCTTAGGGGTTTAGGGTTTACGGGGTTGAGGGTTGAGGGTTTAGGGTTTAGGGTTAGCCCCCCTAAGAATGTTCGCACCAATTTCCGAGATTTCGTCTTATGAGTTCAACTTGAAGTGCAGAGCATGGTCTGCTTTTTTAGGGCGATGACCTCTTGATCCCTCTTGTCCGCCGCAAGGGATAGTTGGATTCAACTCCTTCCAAAAAGTATAGGGTGTAGAGTTTAGTGTTTAGGTTTAGGGTTTAGGGTTTAGAGTTTAGGGTATAGGGTTTAGGGTTTTGTACTATGTTGTTGCGAACTGCGTTTGCGCGCTTCTGTTTGGAGGCTCATGGGAAATTGTTTGTGGCTTAAAAGGGGGGGGGTGTAAGTTCATGAGCCTCCAAATAGTGGCCACACATGCCCAGAACCCTAAACCCTAAACCCTAAACCCTAAACCCTAAACCCTAAACCCTAAACCCTAGGCACCTGCAGCCCACCGCAGCTTTCGCTGGAGACCACCGGGTTCGCCACCAGGTGATCTCCCTGTCGAGGGCTCTGAAGGCATGACAACTCTAGGGCCCTAGGCGCTGATCCCCATACCTAAACCCTAAACCCTAAACCCTAAACCCGAAACCCTAAACCCCAAACCTGAAGCCCTAAACCCTAAAACAGGCAGGCCCTGACACACCACATTGGGCTTCTAAGGGGTGCAACGTGGAGCAGTCACAACACTGCAGTCTACCCTGTACTAAACCCTAAACCCCAAACCCCCAAACCCCAAACCCTGAACCCCAAACCCTAAACCCTAAGCAACCATCAAGGATCCAAAGTCCATACCCCCCCCAATTAGCCTTGCAACTGAACCAGCTTCGGGTCCCGTGCACACCTGCCTGCTGCAGCTCTCGCTGAGAAGAGTGCGACCGGGGACGACAGCGGCACCGGCCGCCACACTCCCAGCTGCATAGCGTTTCGGGGGTTAGGGTTTAGGGTTTAGGGCTTAGGGTTTAGGATGTTCTGACATCTACACCTGCACGCTGGATTTTGCTTTTCTCACACATAATCGAGGTTGCAGTAAGGAAGAGCATGCTTCACGTTTCACAATTGCTTCCTCAAAACATAGTGTCCCTAATTCTGTGGCATGGTCCCACATGAGAGCTCATCCTGCGTCCATGCTTTCGAGCTGTCAGACATGGCAAGGAGAAACAACAGCTGGCAAGATCGGTTCAGGGTTTAGGGTTTAGGGTTTAGGGTTTTACAAAGTTCTGCAGCAAGAAGCGATGGAAGTGGTCTCGCAGTCACCCGAGTCCTGCTTCATCTTGGACGAGGTTGTCCAAGAATCTTCCTCCTTGCCTCACCCACGTCGACATGCACCCTCTTCAAGAACCCATATGCTGTAAGGGTAAAGGGTTGAAGCCCGCGAGGGGTAAGTGGTACTATCAACTCATGTTTGCGTCTTGCTGCATAGGTCAATCTGGGGAGTGTGCTGGTTGAGGAGCAATTCTCGACATTCGCTACAGGGTTGCATTCTTCCACAATGGCAACTCAGCCTATCTCGTGATCCTCAAGTCTACCGATAAAATATGCGACATAGCGCGCTGAATCGTAAGTGAGGATTATTCCGACTTGCAAGCGTCCTTGCTACTCTCCTGCTATGGCAGATGCGACAATAGCTAGTGTCAGGCACCACCCGCGCGCTGCGATCGTCTTCTCCAAACTTACAACCAACACACCTGTCCCAGCCTGAACCCATGCTACTGCGCTACAGCTAAGAAGTGCAGCAGTGCGGCAGCAATGGAACCAACTTTGATCTTGAGTAATTACTGTATGTACCTTGTGGATGCAGATTTCAGGCTGGGCTGGGTTTACAGCTGCGAGGGGCAAGACCAGGCCATCCTAAACACCTCATGATCTGCAGCTCTTGAATTGAGGGTGCGACTCACATCGGCTTTGCTGGTTGCTTGCCTCAGCTGCCAGCCACAGTCCATGCAACCCCCCCCCCCCAAGCACCTTAATTGAGCTGTTTGGGCATCTCTACTTGGAGGGTTTTTTGGGGGGGGGGAAGGGGGGAATCCAGGACTTCTTCAAAGATTCACAGCGTGATGTGTAGTGACGAGGCCTGGCCTTTGGCCTAGATCCGGATAGGAGTCACGAGCACTTTCAACCTCTCAAACTTTCGAACTTCAAACGTCAAACATGCGAAACTCTCGAACTCGTAGCCGTCAAACTTTCGAACTCGTCTAGTTTGAAACTCTCGAACTTTCAAACTCGAACGTGAAACTATCGTTCTCTCAAACTTTCAACTCGTGAAGGAGTCAAACTTTTCAAACTCGAACGGTTCAAACTTCAAACTCTCGAACTTCGAACTTTCAAACGTTCAAACTCGCAGAGTCGTGGCCTCCCTAACCTACGCATGAAATCGAACTCGAAACTCGAACCCACCAAACTGTCCAACCTTTTGAAACTCTCAAACTCGGTCGTGGCTCCAACTTTCGAGCTCGAAATGCTTGAAACTCTCGAGCTCTCAATCTCGGAACTCCGTGGAACTCCACACTTTCTAAGTTTGAACTGCTTCCAAAGTCGGGATCGCAAAAGTTTGGAGATTGAGTTTGCGGAGGTGATCGAGATCGACTTTGTGAGTCTTTGAACGTTCGAACGTGTGAAGGTTGAGTGGTTCCAAACTTTGAAAGTTTAAACATTGAAAGATACTTCTCTTCACGAAGTTTCAAACTGCAAACTCGAAATGTTTGAACTTTCAAACTTTCGAACTCTGAGATCTTTCAAATTTCGACCTCGAAGGTCTTCGAACTCTCAAAGTCGCATCTTCGAACCCCTTGGCTCGTGACTCCCTTCCTGGATCCGCCTTCCCAGTTTTTTTGACCCAAGATGAGTACCCAGAGCCACAGAAAACTCTCGATGCCCTCCCTAAACCTACCCCAAGCCCCAGCCTTAAACCCTAAACCCCAAACCTTCAGAAGATTTAACCTTGATGAAATGTTTTGGGTTTGGGGTTTTTGAACCTCCGGCCAGGGGGTCTGGCCCCTCGGTTTGCTAGGACGCCTGGGCCTTGGGACAACCCCTGGCAGCCTCTCCGGACCTCTCTTGGGACCCTCTGCCTGGGCGGACCCCCTAAGACCTGTACCCTAAACCCTAAACCCTAAACCCTAAACCCTAAACCCTAAACCCTAAACCCTAAACCCTAAACCAGTAAGTCAAGTAAAATCAAGTTTTATGAAGGAACCTGATGGAGGAAGGTTTTGGAAGCACGCATGTAAATAGATAGCGCCGAGTCAAGTAAAAATGGGTATATGATTCAAACGAGAAGGGATTCTGGGAGGGTGGGGTGGTACCAAACACATGGTGATGTGAAAGGTCCTTGCGCGTCGCCGGCCCAGGCCAATCTTATAAACCCTAGATTAAACCCTCAACCTCATATAACCCTACTAAACCCAAACCCCGAGCCCCCAACCACACCACAAGGGAGAACCACACCATAGGGAGAGGGGAACCATTAGGGGGGGGGGGGCCTAAACCCGAAACCCTAAACCCTAACGGATCATGCATGGCTTCGGTGGGCCCCTTCGGATTCGGAGGTCGACGCGTCCCTTCATAAAACCGTGTCGAGGGTTGCCCGTAGCCTAATGATAAACATGGTGACCTTTGTATCCCTGTGTTGCTCAAAGGGGGCTTATACGGAATCCCATCCCTACAGGACAGGGGAGCAAGCGCAAAAACCGGGCATTTTCGGTAGTATCTGAAACCATTTCAATGCGAAGGATACGGCTGCATCATGGCAAGGCTGAGATCTCTCACGCCTTTTGGACGTCCCATGCAGCCATCAGCACATAGAACCGCCAAAGCCCGCTACGCAATGGTGCAGCTTGTGCTTTTGGACACTGTGACGGGAAACCGCGACTGCGGAAAACCACGGGACGGTATGACCGGGTATGACCGGGTATGACCGGGTATGACCGGGTATGCCCGGGTATGACCGGGTATGACCGGGTATGGCCGGGTATGCCCGGGTATGACCGGGTATGACCGGGTATGACCGGGTATGACCGGGTATGACCGGGTATGGCCGGGTATGGCCGGGTATGACCGGGGTATGCCCGGGTATGCCCGGGTATGACCGGGTATGACCGGGTATGACTCGGGCGTACTCGGGCGTACTCGGGCGTACTCGGGCGCACTCGGGCGTACTCGGGCGCACTCGGGCGCACTCGGGCGTACTCGGGCGTACTCGGGCGTACTCGGGCGTACTCGGGCGCACTCGGGCGCACTCGGGCGCACTCGGGCGTACTCGGGCGTACTCGGGCGTACTCGGACGTACTCGGGCGTACTCGGGCGTACTCGGGCGCACTCGGGCGCACTCGGGCGCACTCGGGCGCACTCGGGCGTACTCGGGCGTACTCGGCCTGCAGTCGCGGAACGCGGCCGCAATGCTTTTGGAGATACGGTACTCGAAAGTCAAGTGTTTTATTTCAAGTTGGACTTGATTTCGCCTTTCTCCCAGAAAACAAGCCCCTGAATTCAGGACCCTGAATGAATTGATTCCTGTCATGATCAAATTCCTATAACGGGGTTGCGCTGCTTGGTGGCAAAGATTCATTTTTAAATTGTTGCCTAGCCCCTCTGAAAGCATTACGACAAGACTGGTGAAACTTCGCCCGCAGGCTGGCCCTTTTACCTTTTCCGGGGTCTTTCAAGCCCAAACACTCTTTCCAAAGCCTGAACCCTATACCCTATACCCTAAACCCTAAACCCTAAACCCTGAACGCTAGCCACCGCAAACCCCGAGCCACCGCAACTGCAGGCGAGAGCTACAGCGGCGCCACCTCCAAGCTGGGCACGTCCCGCAGCGAGTCGCCTCAGGAGCGGCCGCTGCCTAGGGTTTAGGGTTTAGGGTGTGGGGTTTAGGGTTTAGGGTTTAGGTTAAGGTCTTTGAAGGTACTTGGGTAGTTAAGTGCGGTTAATAAGCACGGCTATGGGGCTAAAGGTAGGGATACTATGGTTACAACCTTATACAGGGCACTTAGAGCCCCTTTTATAGCTGAATCGCAACATTCACTTTGCATGGATTTGGCAACTAGTGAGGGGGAAAACTGTCGGAGCAGCCCTGGTTAGAGTCATTCCGTCCTCAACGAGAACCCGCCAGCGATCGGAAAGCATGCACACACACGTCAACCACACTCAAACCACGCCCATAGGCAAACCGCACAACTACGAGCGGTCAGCCAGAACCGACAGAAGCAGCACCTGCTATAGGCCAAGCATCACAATGCACCCGCGACGCGGTAGGACTGCTGCATCTGTCTACCAGCAGCACCAAATTTGCTCAGCGCATCTCAAACAAACCTTATAACTTATGCGTCAATACATTACTTGCACTGTAGCAACCTTAGCGACAGGTTCTGCTCTCACATTCTTGCGACATAGCAAGGTTTTGGGCTTAGGGTTTTGGGTTTAGGGACCCTGAACACATATTACAAATTCTTAGGAGCTAGACATGATCAGGCTCGTTTAGGGTTGAGGTGCGAGGTTTGGACTAGCCAAAAGTGCCATTGCCACACTAGGGTAGTAGCACCTCTATCACTATGAAGCCTGACCTCTTCCACCCACCCACTTCAAGACTTCGTCACCGGGGACTGCGGCAAAGGAGGCTGTAGACCTGCCCAGACACAGATGCTGAAAGTCTCAGGTGGGGCAGGCCTTCGTTGATGGTTGCTTGGCTGGATGTTCCGAGAACAGACATTGTCAGCAGGTTTGGTGGCTCTTAGGCTCCTTCCTGTACCCAGAGAGCCCAATACCCCTGAATTAGGGAATACAGCTTAAATTACAAAGGGATCCTTATTATGATGTAAGGAATATTCCGTAACTAACGGGTATTGGGCTCTTTGGTGTATTGCTCCTAAACCCTAAACCCTAAACCCTAAACCCTAAACCCTAAACCCTAAACCCTAAACCCCAAGCCCTGAACAGAAGCCACTTTGTCACTGAATCGGCCGGCAACAACCCGGCATCCCCTTTGAGACCAGGGCTTCCTGAATTCCTGACAGGGTTGAGGGTTTAGGGTTTAGGGTTTAGGCTCAGTGTTTAGGGTCTAGGGTTCAGGTTTCAGTGTTTAGGGTTTAGGCATCCAACCCAAACCCGACATCCCGTTCCAAGTAACTCCTGAACACGAAACTTCTAGAGCCGTCCCTGCAACCTGTTGTTAAACCCTGTGAACACTGGGTTGCTGTTCAGAAACTCACATGAAGGTACTAAGTTACAATAACCAGGAAGCCATCTGAAACACAACAAGTCACGATGCTGCCAGAATATAGTCACGCACCGGCCTATACTCCCGCTTACAGGCATGATGCCAAAAAACGCATGACAAAACCTAAGCATACGAAAGTTTCGAGAAGAGTGTGTACAATACGGGAGCACAACAACTAGTTCCCAACATTCTCCCTTCTCAACCCTACAGAAGCACACTATAACCTACCCAAAATGTACGTTCAAATTGACAGGCCCTTAAGCCCCTCCTTTCTCTTAGCCAGGCCGCCATGACTAAACCCTCTAAACCCACTCAACCCTCTGGACCCTACAACCCTCTAAACCCTAAAGCCCTACTTGCCGGTTCTTAGTTTTCGTGGGGTTATACGTAGGGTAACTATGGCTGTAACCTTATTTTTCCCCACTTTTAACTACCCGGTTAACGCGCTCTATTATGCCATGGTACGGTGTCTGCATGACAGTACGTTTCTGCTGGCAGGCATGGTACGGAGCAAAAAAGCAGTATTTTCAGGGTGCTTAATACTACTTTTTTCACGCGCGGCTTTGGGGTTTTCAGTGCAATTTCTGGGCATGGTCGCGAAAGGCTTGGACGCTTGTGACAGATTTTCTTGTTCCACATCCTTGCGCAGTATGTTGTACCAAGAGGCGAAAAGCCTGAAAATACAAGTGTCTTGGGCATGGACACAATTTGAATGACGTTGCTACCCACCCCCCCCCCCGAGAACAAGCAGGAACCGCAAAAAACACCAGGCAAATTGCCGCGCGTTGGGCAACTACGCATGAACCTTCAAGTAACACCCCGCAACCAAAAGACAAAACCTAAACCCTAAAATTAAACCCTCTACGTAAACCCTCTAAACCCTCTAAACCCTAAACCCGAAACTCAAAACCCTAAACCCTGGACCCTAAACCCTAAACCCTAGACCCTAAACCCTAAACCCTAAAGCCACAATGGCCGATCCAAATGCGCACATCGAGGCCGCCTCAGCGCCACCGTAGGTTGCTGTCAGCGTCTCAGTGGTGGCAGGGCTGAGAAGGTTCATGGGCCCTCAGAAGTAGACTTAGGGTTTAGGGTTTAGGGTTTAGGGTTTAGGGTTTAGGGTTTAGGGTTTAGGGTTTAGGGTTTAGGGTTTGGGGCTCGGCGCAGAGGCTTTGGGGGGGGTGCTTCCAGAGACTTGGCCGGACTTTGGGTTCATGAGTTAAAAAAAGAGTTGGTCTGCGATTCTTGTGAAAGCTCTGCGGCATGATTAGGGTTTAGGGCTTAGGGCTTAGGGATTGGGGCTTAGGGCTTAGGGCTTAGGGCTTAGGGCTTAGGGATTGGGGCTTAGGGCTTAGGGCTTAGGGCTTAGGGCTTAGGGCTTAGGGCTTAGGGCTTAGGGTTTAGGGCCCAGGGTTTAGGAAATTTGACCAGCTCCAGGCTCCAGGAAGGTGCTGTGGTGCCTCGGCACCCCTGACAGCTCGCCCCAATACAGTGTCACTGCGGAGGGACTGTCGGATCATGGATGTCGACTGCGGGCACAAACAAAGACAGGCGCAAGATGCGGACGAGATCAGCAATATTCCCAATGATGCCAGGGTCAGTGGTCCTAAATCCTATAAGCCCTAAACCCTAAGCCCTGATGCCCTCGGAAACCAGCTTCGCCGGACTGGAGAGGCCGGGTGGGGTTGTTGGGCGCGGGCACTTTGTTTTGCTCCTTGCTTCTGCTTCGGTCAAAGCGCCAAGGATCCCCGGAAAGTTTAGGGCTTAGGGGTTTAGTAGGGGTTCAGGGGTTTAGGCTTCCAAAGTGCAAGCTTTGAACCCTAAACACCTAAACCGAAGATGCCGGCACCTTCCAACTGAAGAACCTGTCAACTCAGATAGAATTGCCCCGGCACTTTTTAGAACTTTAACAGCATGCATCCCCCCCGCTGAGGGGCTTAAGAGCTCAGGGGTCTGGGAAGGGCACGCTTAGGGGAGTGGGAGCTTTGTAGGGGCTTGGGAATGGCGCGCTTAGGAGCTCGAGAGTCTGGCTGCGACGAAAACAAACCTACGACTAAAGCGGAGCCCCGGAGGACCCTGCTAGGAAGACCTGCGACGAAAGCAGAGCCCCGAAGGACCCTGCGACTAAAGCAAGGCCTCGAAGGACTCGTCTCGTCGTATAAATCCAAAACGTCTACCATGACAGCTAGCAGTTTCTCCCCCTTCCCCCGGTGACCCATTGACAACAGTAGAACCAACAGGGCCCCCCTTCCCATCCCCAAAAGAGTCACCCGCCATTCACAGGCTGTTCTTGGGGATCCCGGGCGCGCTCCACCACATGGGGGCAGAGCAGGATAGAGCAGTTGTGGCATGAGGAAGGACGAGGCTGGCGGCTACCAAAAGCCGGACTTCCCTACCCTGAAGCCGCTAATTCGATGAGGGGCTCGGTTTAGGGTTTAGGGTTTAGGGTTTAGGGTTTAGGGTTTAGGGTTTAGGGTTTAGGGTTTAGGGTTTAGGGTTTAGGGTACAGGTTGACCGGGCTTGCGAGGGGGCTTTACTCGTCTGGACCTCGTCGCTTCCTACAATGGCTGTGCGTAGGCTGTAACGGTAACGATGCCCTGGCGGAACAGATTTGGCACAACAGCTGCATCTCACAAAGATGTTCAAGCTCCTAGGAAGATACCTCTGTTGACAATGCGAACAATGATGCGGCTCCCCGTCCAAAGAGGGCCCCGGGTTGGATGCTTCGTGCCTGTCGCTGCAGCTCATGGCAGCTGTGCCAGGACAACAGCCCTACACCTGTGCTAAGGCGACCGTCTTCACTGAACGATCCAAATCAACAATGCTGCCCATACAGCCCGAAAGCCTAACACTAAACCCTAAATCCTAAACCCTAAGCCCTAAGCCATCCCGTGGTTCTGGAAGACGGTCGCCTACCACCGCTTTTCCTTCGCGGACTCCTCGATCTTGACTTCGGCCCTCACCAAGGCTTCCCCTGGCCATGACATGCCATGTGGGCAGAGGGTTTAGGGTTTAGGGTTTAGGGTTTAATTAGGGTCTAAATGCACTTCACGGCCCACCTACCTTGTGTTGACGTATTCTAAATTGAGGGCCCTCAAGTATCCCTCATAAGAAGCACCCCCCCCCCCCCCCCCCAAAAGGACCTGAATTTAGAAAAACTGCCACCGGGTTTAGGGTTTAGGGCCTGCAAACCCTCGTGTAGCACGTATAAGAGTCCCTTCCTTGCAACAAAACGCTTCTCGAAGGATGAGGTAGGGAGGCGGCTAAGGGGGATCTGCCTGCAGAAGCAACCTGCCCCCTAAACCCATTTCTAGACATCCAACCTACTTTTCATGGCAGCCTTCGCAACGGTGTGGGCCTACTTGGGGCCAGGGGCTCTCTTGAGCTCACGCTTCAGTCTTGCATAGGTTGCGTAGCATGGTGGGCCTAGCAGTCGAAATCCTCCAGCCGCCAGGAAAGCCGTGCCAGCCTTGTGATGCGGAGGAGCCAGGGA
The DNA here is from genome assembly GCA_905221605.1 of Symbiodinium natans. Taxonomy (NCBI): domain Eukaryota; class Dinophyceae; order Suessiales; family Symbiodiniaceae; genus Symbiodinium; species Symbiodinium natans. The sequence continues at coordinate 1,121,166 of CAJNDS010002723.1, read as the reverse complement.
GGAATCGAACCATGCTCGGGCGGATTGATGCATTTAGGGGAATTTTTTAACGTTAAAAACCTCTAAAACCCTAAAAGGGTTTTTAAACGTTACATATTTCGGACTCAAAGCAATTCAAAATGGCCGGATGTTGCCGAGTGAGGGCTCGCGGCAGCGATTCTTATGTTGAGCCTTGTAGGGTCAGATTTATGCATGCTTGCACATATGCATAAACACATGTACCTGTATATGTATATACATATGTATGTACGTATGTATGATGTATGTCTGTATGTCTGTATGTCTGTATGTCTGTATGTCTGTATGTCTGTATGTCTGTATGTCTGTATGTCTGTATGTATGTATGCATGGATGTATGTATGTATGTATGTATGTGTGTATTGCATCTTTGGCAACTGGCCCGGCTCATTTGAGCCCTAAAAATATCTTCAGAAGAAGCCGGAGATCAACCCCCATCTCTCTTGAAACTTTCGGCTTCATATTTTTGGAGGACTTGGCTTTCCTGGCCCTTTCGAGGAGGGTTTAGGGTTTAGGGTTTAGGGTTTAGGGTTTAGGGTTTGGGGTTTAGGGTTTCGAGTTTCGGGTTTAGGGTTATAGGGTTTAGGGTGGGTCCCGAACCCAACAAGACAGCAAAGGCAAAGGGCCCCCCTTTTTAAGGCTTGAAAACAAAGCAAGCGCAGAAGCATGCACAACCCAACCCTAAGCCCTGAGCCCTGAGCCTTGAACCCTACCCTTTTTTGCAGCCGGACTGAGGGCGTTGCCCTACCCTAAACCCTAAACCCTTCTTGCATCCGGGCTATGCTGTCCTGGCCGGCCCCACTCTAAACCCTGAACCTTGAACCCTAAACCCTAAACTCCAACTTGCAGAACGTGTCAAGGATGGAGGAGGAGATGGAAGAGGTATCGAGGGGACAGGGGAGGCTGAGTGCTAATGTGCTTGGAGGTTCATGGGTACTTCATGCCACAAGTATAGGGTTTAGGGTTTAGTCTACTTCGAACCTACTTACAAGACTTCGGAGGCTTAGATAAGTGCAGTTGTAATTGGGGTTACAAGTACCCTGAACCTGCAGGTAGAGTAGCTTCCCAGAGTACCTTATGGGCGGACTACCCTAGCCCCAAAATGTTAACCTGCTACGTATAGTAGGATTCTATATACCCAAAAGGTGAAAGGTAACCCTAATCCCTAAACCCTAAACCCTAAACCCTAAACCCTAAACCCTAAACCCTAAGGCCCTGTGCCCTTAAGCGGGCGGCACAGCCACAGAAAGGCCGAGAGGCAGTGGTAAGAATCGTGTTATCCTTGCGCTTCTCCACCTGGAACTCCTCCATCTCTGCTTGACGCATGGTGACGGGCTCGGTGCCTCGGGGTTGGGGTTTAGGGTTTTTGGGCAACCTAAACCCTAAACCCGAAACCCTAAACCCTAAACCCTAGGGTGGAGGGTTTAGGGTTGAGGGGTGACACCCCCTGCGCCACAGAACGGTGCTTGCATGGTGCTTCATATCTGGGGCGCAGGGACCCTGAAGCCGTGTGACAAATAAACTTCAGATGGATGAAGGAGTCTAGACTCCAACACCTGGGCCCCCCATGGGAGGTGAGGGTCCTTGTTGGAAGCTTTTAGGTTTAGGGTTTAGGGTTTAGCAGATTGTGCAAAGGGTTTGGGATTTAGCCTGTTATCCGGGAAGGTCTTTGCAAGCGAGGTCCTGGACCCTCCTTTTGTGAGAGCTTGCGTTTTTGTCCGTGCTACCCGCCTGGCCACGCACTGCGCGGTGAACTGTGAGAAGAGAAGTAGGAAAAGAAAGGCGTAAACATTCAACAATAGAAGGACAAATGTCGGGACACATTCGGCCGAACAGGTTCCAGGAACCCTAACCCTAAACTGGAACGTGACAGCCTTGCAACCACACAAGCCGAAGGCTAAAAACCCAACCCCCTGGGTTTAGGGTGTTAGGCTTTGAGGGGGTCCCTTAACCCGAACCCGTAAACCCCTAAACTCCTAACCCCCAACCCCCAACCCTAAACCCTAAACCATACCTCAGATGACATTAACATGCACCACTGCCCGCTCTGGCCCCGGCTGGTGAAGAGGGCTGCCCTTGTCGGCCCGGAGCCAAGGAGGATCCTTTTAGCGCTTTTTTCTTGAGGGGTAAGGGTGGTGGAGTTGGGGTTTAGGGTTGAGGGTGCGCAAGGCTCTTGACCTTATCCTACTTGGCCGAGAGCTAAAACCTTGACCCTGAACCCTGAACCCTGAACCCTAAACCTTAAACCCTAAACCCTAAACCTTAGTAGACCTTACACATTCAGAGGTGTTGGCTCGGGGCGATAGGAGCCCAAGCAGGTTCGGGATTTAGGGCCGGTTCGCAGGTTTAAGCGTCCAAAACCCTTAACCCTTAACCCTTAACCCTTAACCCTAAACCCTAAACCCTAAACCCTAAACCCTAAACCCTAACTTCATCGAGGGCTCATAGCCAGGGCAGCTGCACCGGCTGCTACGAGGGGGCGGCCACGCTCCTCGTGGTTCGTCGCTTTTAATAAGCTCGGGCTTTGAATGTTTCGAAGGCTTGCGCATTAGACACCCCGAGCCTGCTTTTTTTCGAACCCTAAACCCTAAAAAACCTTAAAACCCTAAAAAACCCTAAACCCTAAACCCTCAACCCTAAACCCCAATCCTGTAAGGGGGGTCGATGCTGTAGTATCCTGCAGAAAGTCGGCTTTGGGCTTTTTGAGGTCAGGGTTCGGCCTCATGGGCTTCTGGAGCTTGGAGGTTGAGGGGTTCTCTGGGAAAGGCTATGTCATAGGGCAGTTTGGTAGGGTAGCCCGAAACCCTAAACCCTGAACCCCAAACCCTAAACCCTAAATCCTGAACAGTTAAGGGTTCTAGGGTTCTGCTCGGGTTCTACTAGGGTTTCTACTGGGAGCTCCTCGGAAGATCCTTGGCCCGGAATAGCTCGCCCGGAGCTTGTTGATGCCTGGGTTTAGGGTTTAGGGTGTAGGGTTTAGCGTTTAGGGTTCAGGGGCGCTTTGGGGGATTGTGGGGCCGCTTCAGGGGCTTTCAGGGTTTTGGGGTTGTTGGGGTTTCTGGGTTTTTTTTGGGTTGCCCTAGGTGGGGGTGTTTGGGCTTCGTTGGAGCTGTGGTCGTTGCCAGGTGCACGGAGATTGAAAAATCACAAGCTTCGAATCCTGGAGAGCTATCACCTGAAACAGTCTTGCGTCGTATCAGAGTTTTATCCTAGAAGCTTTCAGGGCTACTGACGCCAAGTCTGCGAATGACTGGCCAGAAGCCTGCATGCAAACCCGCAAGCCCCAACACTCTCAGATTGGGCAAACTCCGGAGGGCTTGTTTCGAGTCCGTGCACTGGGAGGGGGTCGGGTGGAGTTCAAGGATTTCGATATTTTGCGGAATTCCTTATAAGCACTTGTTTTTGCAACGGGGTTTGTAGATTGTGGTGAGGCCCTACGTAGGGTTTTAAGCCCACGCACACCGCCAGCCGCAACAAACATGCACCAACATGTTGCCGCCAGAATTGGATTGCTAGTTAAAGTCGCCGTACTAGGGAGATACCCATGATGGTCATTCAATATCGGTTCCTTAGCAACAGCCACTCAAAGGAATACTGTGGTGGGCGTGGTCTCTGCACTGCTCGGTGACGTCATCATCTTCACTCTCTTCTTGGTGTCATGACACGAGATACAGTTACAAAGTTGTTGGGGTTTAAGGGATCGGGTCGCTATATACTCCCTCAACTGGGAATATATATATATATATGTATATGTATATAGATAATATATATATATATATATTCTAGGGGGATGTGAGGTGCAGGTGCCTTATTCCGACTGAAGGAAGCAGCAAGTACACCCCCTGCTTCAAGGAGAGGCTCTTACGATCCCTGCCGGCTTGTTCTCTACGCGGGAATGGGAGTTTAGTCATAGTTTAGGTTTTAGGGTTTAGGGTTTAGGGTTTAGGGTTTAGAGTTTAGGGTTTAACCGTTGTTTCGGAACTGAACTAGTTGTGATTTCGATTTAAGGGTAGGACAATGAATACCACAAGCAAGAGGACGTGAAGGGCTCCTTCGAACAAGACTTGGTCCTATTCTGGAGGTACGCTGAGGTTTAGGGTTTAGGGTTTAGGGTTTAGGGTTTAGGGTTTAGGGTTTAGGGTTTAGGGTTTAATCTAAGAACTTGCTCCTGATCGCCATGGGCTGCTTGCGGGCTGAACATCGGTAGAAGCAGGAGCAAGACCCTAAACCCTAAACCCTAAACCCTAAACCCTAAACCCCTAACCCCTAACCCCTAACCCCTAACCCCTAACCCCTAAACCCTAAACTCTAAACCCTGAACCCTGAACCCTGAACCCAAACCCCCAAACCCGAAACCTTTCTATCCCTGGACCCCAAACCCTCCCCGTCTCCAGACTGGGGATTTCCGAAAATAGGGGTGCCCCTTAGATACTCCAGGATACTATGCAATCCCTTTGAAGGAACCCCCGAAAGGGTACTATAGGGACCATAAGGGAACACTATTACTAATTAGTCCTAAGCCCTAAGCCCTAAACCCTAATTTTGCTTCAGGGCTCCGGGGGTCTCTGGCCTGTGAGCATCGAAGCCAATGCGATTTACGCAAGCGTCATGACTCGGTCAATGACTCCTGCCTGAACCTCCTCCAAAAATCTGAGGGTTCTTCCAAAAGCAAAAACCCTAAACCCTTTTTGCACAGGCTTGTCCCAGCGCGCCTAAACCCTAAACCCTAAACCCCAAACCCTGAACCCTGAACCCTGAACCCTAAACCCTAAACCTCCCAGATCAACCCAGGCACACCCTGCTGCAACTTCACCTGCCCTGGTCGGCTGGGCATCGTGAAGGGTACAGCGGCACCTCCCAGAGGAGCTCATGAGGGGTTTAAGGGTTTAGGACTTAGGGTTTAGGGGTTTAGGGGTTCAGGGGTGTAGGGTGTAGGGGTTTAGGGTTTAGTTTTGCCACCCGCCTAGCTGACTCAAAGAGACGCACTGCAGGGCACAACACACGTTAACACTTCGTAAACATGAGGGGTTTGGGGTTTAGGGCTTGGGGCTCAGGGTCGTTGCCACCCAACCGGAAGAATCTGCCTCCCCTGATCAGAACTCACCCTCTTGGCCAAGCGGGTTAATCCAGGCTGCTTAGAGCAGAACCATTTCCGTCCTGAATCAATCTGTCGACATCACTAACAGAACCGAAGCAAACTTTTAATGGTTGGGATGTTCCCGCTTATACTAACAGTCCTTAGTAGGGATTGTAAAAGGGGATGCTACAAGTCAGGACTGTTCGAATAAGAGGGAGCATCCCAAGAAATGCCCACCCCTAAACCCTAAACCCTAAATGCCCAAACCCTAAACCCTAAACCCTAAACCCTAAACCCCAAACCCTAAACCCTAAACCCTAAACCCGAATCCCTAAGCCCTAAACCCTGTGGAGGTTTCGGGTTCCCTTTAGACAGGCTGGCAGCGAGCCCCGAAACCCCTGTGGCCGGAACCCTTTGTCAACTTCGCTCTTGCACCGCCTCACTTCCCGGGTCTCATTGGCCTGTTTCATCCTATAAAGCTACAAGCTATCTAAGCCCTAAACTATCTGTATATATATACATATGGATATATATATATATATATATCTATATCTACAGATATATTAATAAATAAATATATATATATATATATAGATATATTAATATTAATATATATATATATATATATATATATATATACGTCTAGGCCCTAAACTCTAAAACCCCAAACGGCTTCAACCGCGGAAGGAGGGCAATGCCCGAAAAGCCTGCCAGGAGCCCTGCGTTTACAGCGCAGCGACTTCCAAAAACCCTGACAGCATTCCTGAGTAATATGGGCACATTCTAGGGTTTAGGTTTAGGGTTGAGGGTTTAGGGCTAATATGGAACAAGCCCTCTTCGCCATGCGCTCGCTAGGTGCTCGACATGCGCTCGCAACGCAGGTCGGCACACTGGGAAGCGCCCAGCTCGAAGTCTGAATGCCAATGCAAACCCTAAACCCCAAGCCCTAAACCCTAAACCCCAAACCCTAAACCCTAAGCGCTCCGCGGTGAGGTTTCGAGCTCTGGATGGTAACCTTGAAGCCCTCTCCGAAATGGCCAAACTCCATCGGCCGGGTGCGCGATGGCCCCCAAAACACCAGAACCATAGCTTAGGGTTTAGGGTTTAGGGTTTAGGGGTTAGGGCATAGCTCTTATTCGAACTCTTCTTGTAGGAACCCCCCCCCCCCACCAAATAAGGGCACTGTAGCCCTTAAACCATGTTTTGGGAACCCCACGGATTATTCCAGAAGCAAGGGTGGCAGGAAGCAAAGCTTCAGCCGAACTTCCAAGGCTTCGGGATAGCTGCAGGTCGGCGGTCTTTCCACGCACCTACGGTTTAGGGTTTAGGGTTTAGCAGCAAAGAACTTTGTCGCCAAACCCGGCGCAGTCAGTACGACGAACAAGCAAGAGCATCCAACAGCAACACGAAACAGAAACAGTCACAAGGCCTCCGCTTGTTTGGTGCTGAGGTCTTAAAGGGTGTGCGGTGGGCAGACATCTTAGTTGTCCAGTACCTAGGGGAACTACAGGTTAACCTTGGCCCCCCCCCCCCCCCCAAAAAAAAAAAAAGTGTATGTATATATATATATATAACCATAATCCCTCTATCGCGCTTATAAGGAGTTATAATCTTGTTTTGCCTTTGTTGGTTAAACCTACCTTGCATTGGCTACGCCGGGTGGAGGATGCCAAAAACCGCCGACATCTGGCCCAGGAGATTTATGGTGCCGAGACTTTGCATACGAGGGTTTAGGGTTACAGGGTTAATAGGGTTATAGGGTTATAGGGTTATAGAGTTATAGGGTTATAGGGTTTAGGGAGTACGGCTTGCCAAGATGGATCTATCGACAAAGTATGCGTCCGGCACCATGCGTCGCGTAGAATGCATCCTGCAGCAAGCAAGTGCTGACATAAAAATATATATTTCCGCTGGCGCGAAGCTCCAGGCCCCTCGTCTGCTGGGTCCACGCCGTGTCCACGCGGGACACATGCTGGCTTTCTTGAAGCTGTCGGGATCATCCCAGGCTCAGCTTCAGCACCTTAAGGTGAAATAGTGCCTTGAAACACCGCGGAAGTGCAACACTGGTTGTCAGCAGGAACCTCCATCCGTCTGGCACGAGGCTGCCGACAGCTATACAATTCACAAGTCGGTTGAACGGCCGAACAATTCTACAAAATCATTTCTGTGTAAAGCGCAGCACACATGTGCCAGCAGTATCTTGCTAATTACGAGTTTGCTTTTGTGTTGTGTCTGGACTGCAACGTAAACCCCTCCCTGGCTTCCCCACATGCAATCCCCAAAGCGACCGCCGGTGCCTACCGCCACCCACCCCTCGTGAATGGGTTTAGGGTTTAGGGTTTAGGGTTTAGGGAAAGCTTTTTGATGCGCCTTTGGCCTGAAAGGGGAAGGCTTCGTGGCAGCCTCAGCACTGAACCTTAAACCCCAAACCCCCTTCTTGCCTGCTTCGTAAGCAGCACCCTGGACTCTCCGCCTGAAGCCCAAAACCCCTAACCTTCATAACTTCTGAGAACATCTGAGAACCAAATTTTGTTCCGCCCAACCATCCCCATACGGACCCCTGGCACGGTCCACACGCTTTACAGCTGAAGCATCACTACGGCCGATGCTTTCGCAGATGTAGAAATGAAATGAAGGTTTTCAGGCTTCAGGATATCTGGACGTCTAGATCTTCTGCATAATGTTGTGGGGCCTCCTCGGCCGTCTGGGGTCAAGTCCATGTTGTGCAAGGGCATCATGGGCGGCATGATGCTCTGGTCATGGATACGGATGTCATCATCTACAAGCGCACGCCACCCAAACGGCTGGGGCATCGAGGCTTCGAAGGGCGAAGAGAAGCGAGGAACTGTGAATACATGTTAACGCAGTACCGAAGCAGTCGGCCTCTGTCTGGGGCATGCAAATGCAGAGCCTAGAACTTAAAGTTCGAACTGGTGAAACTCATCATTTACGCATGACTCACAAGGTCAGGAAGACTTGCTCTCCGAATCCTGGCTCCCTTTCCCACAGCAACACGCAGGCGGATGCGGGCGCATACCGGCGCATGTCGATGATCTCCTCCAACATCCAGGGCTGATGCTCCACATCAGCGAGAAAGCCTCTGCAGCTAAAGCTTCTACTGCCACTCTTAACCAGGGGAGACGAAAGGTTCGTGACAAGAACAGGAAAAACCAAAACGGAACTGCTGTTTCTGACTGGAAACGGTTGAGCTTCTCCAGATGCCTCTCGTGCAATCGCCGAGTCGGCGGAACGCGGACGACTAAGCCACTGGGCACGGCGAGAGGCGCTGTTTCGAAGTCCCATGACGAGTCCATCGTGTCCGTGATGCATCTTCCGGGAGCTTTCGACACACCGCCAGCTTTCATATCCTTCGTAACCCAGTAACCATATTCTAATAAGGGCACCCTTTTTTGGTTGGTCACTTTAGTAGGGGAACCAGAACCAAAAAAAAGGGTAAAGGGTACCACTAAGCTACCAAGTATCTTCGTGGCAAAGTTCAAGAATAGTCTTTGCTGCAGCCTCGTCCCGCACCACTCCTACTTCCGAAGTCAGCACGGCCGTTGAGGCATTGCAGCCCATGGCGGTTCCGGTACGACTCGTCAAGGTTTCAGAGATTCAAAACAAGGCTGGCAAGCTAAGACCGAGCCAAACTGCGTCATGCTCACACACCCGCTACATGATCGCCAGCGTGACAGGGGCAGCCCACATGCCAGACTTGGAGAGATGTTCCTCATGAAGCTAGTAGGACAAGCCATGAGCGTGGAATTTGGGCATCTTGGAGACAAATACTCAACGAGACTTTGACTTTGCTTTGGCCAGCTCACTAGTGGTCCGAAGTGGGAATCAACACCACCACCCCCCAGCTGTACAAATGATGGCACAATCTGCACTTCACCAGTGTTTATGCTGACGAGCCCGCGTGGGACCTACGATGTCACACTCAAGAACATGAAAGGACCACTTGCCGTGAGAGTGCATGCTGCAAAAATTCAGAACACTTCCACGACCAAAGAGTACCCAAGATCTCCGACTGAACAAGATCTCTTGCAGGAGAAGCTTACTTTGCTTTTATGGCTTGAACGCAACTCTAGTTCATGGTTGGGAGAATATTAAAAAATCAAATCGATACTCCATATTGGGTTTAAGTACCCTTTTAGAATGTAAAGTGGTGCCCGACTATGACTATGACAAGCAAAGTATGGGAGAGAAACCCAAGGATCCGTGGCTTGATCGTTCCTGATGACAGCTGAGCGGCGAGCATGTGGGTATAGGGTATAGGGTATAAGGTATAGGGTATAGGGTATCGGGTATAGGGTTTAGGGTTTAGGATTTAGGGTATAGGGTTTAGGGTTTAGGGTCTACTTTTGTTGCCTCCCTTTCCTTGCTTTTGTTTAGTTGCCCGACGTCTGCACAGCACATGCTGCAGCCCATAAAGTCAGTGCCGGGTCGTGTTGCCTGCTTTGTCAAATGAAGTATAGCCCTTCAAGCTCACCCCTACTTTGGAGTAGACCCTGGAAAAAAAGGTATATACTTCTTAGGTAAAAGTAGCGTTTATAGGAACCCAGAAACAAAACAAGTATTAAAGTATAGTACTCCACCCCTTCTTAGGTATAAGTAGCGTTTATAGGAACCCAGAACCCAAAGAAGTACTAAAGTATAGTACTCCATCCCCCCAGTCACAATGGGCCTGCAAGCAACAAAGCAACCCAGAGGATGGAGCTTCTCCTGGCCCCCGCGATGGCAATGGGGTTTGGGATTTGGGGTTTAGGTGCCCAGTTGCAAAAGGGTTTAGGGTCTAGGGTTGCACAGGTCTTTAGCACTGGACCCTTCGGAAAGCATGCCTAGCTAGCCTGCGGGGGCTATTTCTCCTGCCAGTAACGCGGGTTCTTTTCGACATAAAAAAAGTGGTTTGGAGACACCTTACACCTAAGGTACCGAATGGTCACGTGCTTTTTTACGTGGCGAGGCACCCCAGAAACACCTCACACAAGTAAGGGGCAATTGCCAGAACAAGGTATACTGGGGGTATTTAGTATTCGGGGGTAGGGGTGGGGGTTTTGGATTAGGGGGAGGGGACTAGCTCGACGAACTGCCACCCTAAACCCTAAACCCTAGATCCTAGACCCTAAACTAGACCCCAAACCCCAGACCCCAGACCCCAGACCCTAGACCCTAACCCCTAAACCCTAAACCCTAGACCCTAAACCCTAAACCCTAACCCATCCTTGTCGTGGTGCGGGCCATGCTCAGCTCCAGGAAGCGACAGAGCTCACACTGCACTCTGCTTGGGCAAGAAATGCTTAGAGTAAGGGTTTTTCACCGGTTTAGGGTTTAGGGTTTAGGGTTTAGGGTTTAGGGTTTAGGGGGAGTCTTCATGCCCGCCCCCCGAAATATCAAAACCCCCCCCTGCCCCCTCAATAGTATATACCCCCCCCATCATAATGGGAGTATTTAATTTTCGGGGGAGGGGATTACCCACTCCAGTGTGTTTCTACGGGACTGTGAGCCCTTCTCAGCCCCCCCCCCCCCCCTACCAAACCCGCGAATTCCCCCCGGTGCTTAGTAGGGAAGGGGAATTAGGTACCCCACATAATCCCTTAAAGGGTATATATAAGGGGATGGGTACCTCGTTCCCCCATACTCTACGAAGAACCAGCAAGACTTTCGCTCTAAGCCTGACCAGAGATTCTGAGCACTGGCTCCTGATTGCAGTTCGAACCAGGCTGGTGAAAAGTCTTCGACCGCAACCAACTCACGACTGGATGACAACAAGACAACTAACTGTATCTGAACCGGCGCAAACCCTAAACCCTAAACTCTGAACCCTTCTCTCTTATGCACCAAACAGGCATCATATGCCACTGGGAATCTGCCTCCCCATCGGTCCTTCAACCCGCAACCTCCCTCGGCTCAGAAAGATGCCTGTACTAGTAGTATATGTATCTACCATTCCATTATAGTATCTTGTTGTGTTTATTTTTTTATCACAAGAATAGTGCATCTATATACTATTCCATTATAGTATCTTGTTGTTTTAATTTTCTCACCGGATTATAGCAGAGTATTACTGCGCCTAGGTTTCTTGCTTGAGCCGGTCCGAGTGCCCAGCCAAACCAAAGGCCTCTCGGCGCCAAGGAGAATGAAGCTACCGGGCGTGCTTAGACCCTGAAAGTCCTAAACCCCCTAGAAAGCCCCTCATTGAACCAGGAGCTGGATGCCTTAAAGGGTTTGTGCGAGTTTTTGTCTTGGGGTTTTGGGGCAATAGGGGGTGCTTTGTCTGAGGGATCACAGGCCACCGGCACATTGTGCAATACACCCTAATCCCTAAACCCTAAACCCTCATCCACATAGCGGCAGGGTTTCAGTAGAAAGTTGCTCAGGATCTCCGACGCTCAATCCCACCCTTAATAGACACTATAATAGGGGTTACGATCATCCCTATAAAAGACTGTTTTGTGTAAGGGGGAACATCCCAACTTGAAATGGCAACTCGGTGTCCAGAACGCCCCTTCGCCAAGCCTCTGCTCCAGCCCGCAGGCAGCGCTGGACTTGGCACACTTCGCCTCATGGGTTGGTTTAGGGTTTAGGGTTTGGGGTTTGGGGTTTGGGGTTTAGTCTAACGCTCAGCCGAGTTCAGATGTGGAAGGCGAACATCCGGAAAGCCGGTCAGGGACCCCAAAACCCAGAAAGCACCCCCCGCGCCCAAAGAAAAAAAGCCCTAAAACCCTAAACCCTACACCCTACACCCTAAACCCGAAGCTTCCGGCCTTGGTAGTTGATCGTGTCCCCGCCGGGGGTCGTCGCAAGGACCTTGGCGCAGTCCGCGACCTGGGCCCAGGTGGGGTTTAGGGATTAGGGTTTAGGGTTTAGGGTTTAGGGGTGGGAGCTTTAATGCACCGTGAGATCTGCCCGATGTGCGACTGCGCATGACTGTCGCGGTCGTGGCCGCCCACCACTCGAGGTTTGAAGCAGCCAATTTAACCGTATACCGGAAGGAACTTGCCATTCGTTGTTTCGCAGGTTTATGCTGCCTTGGTGCTCGTTCCCACTTCTGCCTTTTGCTCGCTGTGGCTTGCTCTGAGTGCTTAAGAACAAAATAGTTTGAAAGGGTCGCGCCCGTCAATATTGGAGGAAATCAAGGCAAGCGCACATGTTGCAGCAACTGCCTGTTGAAGAGCATGTTGGTGAAGGCCAACCCTTGCGTCCACTAGGTCAACCTTTGCGTACTTGCGTCAAGTGTAGAGGAAGAGAAAGGAGAAGCAGTTAATTGATGTGAGGCATGGGTCGGGTCTTGATTGAAGCTCGGGTTGACGACAGCCTAGGGGACCATCGACCCGTTATCTGAATTTACTAGACATAGCCTAAGGACCTAGAACTGGCTGGTTCTTCGTAGGGTATGAGGGAATGAGGTACCCTACATCCCCCTACATGTACCCTTTTGAGGATTATATAGGGTACCTTATTCCCACTAAGAACCACCTAACTCAAGAGCCTGAACCACATTGCGCAAGGGCGCAAACGACTTTTCGGTGTGTCGCGCGTAGATTAGGTAGTTTATTGGCACACTATTTGCTTAAGAACCCCCCCAAAAAGTAAGACGAGAATCCCCATCTCACACTTAAGGGGGGGGGGGGGCTTTCTTCCTGAATGGTGTTGTGGGCTGCCTAGGGTGGAGCTTGGGCGACATGCCTGGGATGTTCCCCCTTACACTAGCAGTCCTTAATGGGGATTATAATGGGTGGGGGGGGGGGGGGGGGGGGCGGGGGTACTATTAAGGACTGTTAGTTAGTATAAGGGGGAGCATCCCAAGCTGTGGGATCAATGGTAGATAAGGCTGTGGACCAATGGCTGCTTGATTGGCGCAGGGGGATGGGTTCTGATGGATTTTCTGTGGAACAACGTGTTTAGTGCGCAGTTTAAAGGGCTGGTATTTGTACGGCGCTTTGTTGAATGAGATTGTGGTCTCTGGTGCGATTCTGGAGGGTGAGAGCTGTTGCTCTGCTCCTTGCAAAACAGGATGCCGATGATTTGGGCGCTCGGGGGCAAGTGGTAGGTTTATAAAGCGATGCCTAGAGGTCTTAGGGCGAACTATACACGAACCGTCCGTCGCCCGGGCCAACCCGACACAGTAGCCAAGGCAGCGCAACCGCTCTTTACATCCAAAACCCCAAGCCCACATCACTGGCAACGCTGAGTCTTGAGCAATCCCTTTGCTAAACCCCGATCGCGGCCTCGATGCTGTTGAAAAAACTCAGCAAGCCCCAAAAAAGCCTGGAGCCCGCCAAGAGGCCTAGCAACTCTCCCCCGATCTTGTGTCAGACTTTCGGGTTTTGGGACTTCCCTTTATGGTATCTACCCAATCTATTTCGGTTTCAGGGCTCAGGCCCCTGAACCCTAAACTTTAGGCCCTAAACCCTAAACCCCTAAACCCCTAAACCCCTGAACCCCTGAACCCCTAAACCCCTAAACCCCTAAACCCCTAAACCCCTAAGCCCCTAAACCCCTAAACCCCTAAACCCCCAAACCCCTAAACCCCTAAACCCCTAAACCCCCAAACCCCAAACCCCAAACCCTAAACCCTAACCCTAAACCCTAAACCATCAAATTCCTTTGGGCCTCCCGGCGTCGGGCACCCGCTCTAGGCGGAGAGGCGGGCAGCCTGCTGCCTCGTTTCGCGGGACCGCTTCGCAGCGTCCGAATGTCCTCTTCTGGGGACGTACATCTTCCGGATAGGCATCTCATAGTATAATGTACTCTCATTCAATTTAAACATAATGTTGGCTTCCAAATAATAACCCCCCTCCACCCGACCCCCTTCATGGGGGGGGGGGGGAGTGCACATTTGAATTCCGGGCTTGGGGTTTCTCAATTCGGGGGGGGGGGGGGGGGGGCTGGATAAAAATGAGGCTAACATTACATAGCCTAGCATAAATGTACTATACTTACGTTCTATACCTATGACCTAATATATATATATATATGTGCATGTATATGTGTGTATATGAAACACTAGATAAGCAAAAGAAACCAAATAAGACAAAAATATCTATGCTCCGCAGGTGCAGGGTCTAGAATCTAGTATGAATCTAGAGGGCTTCGGGTTTAGGGCTCTTTGTTGGCCGTTTTTGGAGTTGAGTGGAGCCTGAGACTACAGACATGTCACCGCCAAACATAATGATGTCTTGGCGGTGGATTTGAGTTTAGGGTTTAGGGTTTAGGGTTTGGGGTTTACCTAAGCGTGCAAGTTCCTATTGGGCCATGCCGGGCAGGGTTTGTCGTTTATCACGCCCCCCCACCCCCCCGGAAATTTGAACATCTTTGCCAACAAGCCTTGGGATGTTCCCCCTTGTGCTAAGATTAAAGTACCCCCCCCCCCCTATCATGATCTCCGGGGGAGCATCCCAAAAATAAGCCCTGCAATGTAGGGTTTTGGCTATGGGCCCTTGGATAGTCAAGGATGCAAGATTCAAGAGGTTTAGGCTTTAGGGTGTAGGGTTTAGAGGGTTTAGGGATCAGGGTTTAGGGTTTTAGAGTTTGGGGTGTAGTGTTTAAGGCTGGGATGGTAGAAGCTGGTATTCAACGGTCGCTCTCTCATCTCAAGTACCTAGTTGCTGAGTACCCTGGGCCATGCTTTCAAGTATTGTGGATTAAAGCTTACCTACTCAGCTACTAAGAAAAATCATGCCTTGTTGGTGCAGTAACCCTAAACCCTAAATCCCTAAACCCTGAAGCCCTTGTTGGTGCAATGTCCTGCCGTCTGGGGAGTGAATCCACTCGACACGGTCCGACTTGACAACGGCCTCACCGGGAGACCCTCCAACTCTCTCACGTTTCACCTCTCGCTCTGCCTTCTAGCGCTGCTTCCTATCCCTAAACCTTTTCGAGGGAACCCTGAACCCTATACGTCAGCCTCATCTAGCTTCGGAAACAACGACCTCCAGAGGAAGATGTCGACCATCGACACCGGCAGAGAGGCTGGCTAGCGTCCAAGCCTCGAGACGGCAACCCTTGCTTGAACTGTCCATGCACGAGGTCCAAAGTCTTGAGGGTTTGTGGGGTTTGGAGGGTTTGTAGGGGTTAGGACGTTTTAGGGTACCCCTTACTTGGAGGTTCGGGTTTCGGGCGTTTTGTAGGGTTTTGGGGGTTTTAGGTGTGCTTCTGCCACCCGTCTAGCCACGGCACTTTTAGGGGTTTAGGGTTTAGGGTTCATGGGTACTTGTAAGTGGGGTGAGAAGTACCCCAAAACAAGGTTATAAGCATAGCTACCCTACGTATGTCCCCACTCATAAGCTCTAAGTACAGTACCCATGAACCTCCAAGTAGGGCTTATAAGCCCCTGCCATCCTGAGCGTCTGCGTGGGCGGCATACGGCCAGATTCAGGTTTCCATCTACTCTGTAGGGTTTAGGGTTAGGGTTTAGGGTTTAGGGTTTAGGGTTTAGGGTTTAGGGTTTAGGGTTTAGGGTTTAGGGTTTAGGGTTTAGGGTTTAGGGTTTAGGGTTTAGGGTTTAGGGTTTAGGGTTTAGGGTTTAGGGTTTAGGGTTTAGGGCTTAGGTTTAAGGTTTAGGGTTTTGGGTTTAGGGCCCTGCCTGGGACAAGCCATTCCACACACTGCAGAAAGCCAGCCACCATGGCGACATCAGGTTTCCGGGCTGCGCGAGGTTGCGTTCTAAGAGCTCTAAGGGTTGGTGGGGTAGGGGATAGGATTAGGGGGACCCTTGGGGCTATAGACCCTCCGAATAAGGTCCCTGTTTCAGAGAGCCAGAAGAAGGTTAAGAAGGGTTCCCTTTTAAGGGTCCCCCTTATCCTACCTAGGATGTGCAGAGTCGTCAGCTGCGCCACCCCTAAACTGGGGGTAGGTTTGGGGGGGGCCCTAGAAAAATTTGACATGTGTAGGGCTTCATAAGGATTTCAACAGGAATGAGGTTCATCCAAATATAAAATTGTCTTCGAACCTACCCCTGCAAAACAAGAGCCTTCTTGTATGCCTGTTTAGGGTTTAGGGTTTAGGGTTTAGGGTTCTCTGTAAACGCCGAGCCCAGATCACCCTGATTGAAACCCCACCAAATATTCGCAACCCTGGACACCCGTGGCTTGGAGAACTGCAGGCTGCAGGATCGACTCTTCCGCGGAAGTCAAGATCCCTGTGGAGGCCTGCTCCATCCCTGTATTTGAAGAACCCTAAACCCTAAACCCTAAACCCTAAACCCTAAACCCTAAACCCTACACCCTCTTCGGCCTCTCCTCCCTGCGGCCCCTTCCCCTCCTGCAGCGCAATCTGCGACATGGCTCTGAAGGTTTATGGGTACCGGGGCCCAGGGGTGCGGCAACTTCGGCCCTGAATGTTTGTAAGCATAATTTCGGGCTGCCTGAAAGGGGGGTGTCCTAATCATGAATTACAAGGCATATTTCATCATATTTCGCAATGTCGCTCCCTGCTTCCCGATTTTTTTTGTGGCCAGATTCTGGCCCCGTCAACGGAACATCCGCGGTCTGTATGCCTCACCGGCTCTGGCCGAGACTGTGAGGGAGACAGGGATCTGTCTGGCCAAGCGGCCTAGTGCCATGTGGACGTCGCAGCTCTGGTAGCGACATGTCCTATAGAGGTGTCCTATAGAGGTGTCTCCTCACCGCTTAATTGTGAATCACTGCTTACTAAACCCTGAACCCAAAAACCTAGGATTATAGGACCCCCTCTCAACCATAACTAGCCTGATGTGGCTACTGCTGGGCTTGGGTCGCACCTCCTTCTCTCAAGTTGACATCTCTCTTGACCACCGGGGCAGTGCCACTTTCAGGGTTCGCCGTGACATCATGTAGCCTACTTGGACTTGCCTCTAAATAGCTATCGAATCCCAGAACGAACAGAAGTCCTTCCACCCTTAGAACGTCGTTTTGGTATGTTTCGCGCCGTCGCCTCATAGAGCTAGAGCAAGGATTCATGAGGGTTTAGGGTTTAGGGTTTGGGGTTTAGGGTTTGGAGTTGAGGGGCAATGCTGACGGGTGGGATGGACTGCCTTCCACAACGTCGGCCTAGTCTGGGGTGGTGCAACACCTCCCCGTATTGAAACTAACCCAAGTCCGAAAGCCAGAAATCTGGCCCGTCGCTGTCCACTGCACCAGGGCAGATTCGAGAGTTAAAAATTGAAAGAATAAGGTGAAAAGTACTAGACGTACCCATCCTCTCTTTTAAGAGAATGCTCTGGGTGGTAGATATTCTACGAAATTCTTTTTGAAAGCCCATGCCACAGAGCGGTGCCATGGGCAGCCTGAACCCTGGGGCTGGACGTGCAAAACGAAAGGAACATGTGTGTAGGAGTGGAACCGGTTTAGGGTTTAGGGTTTAGGGCTTAGGGTTTAGGGTTTAGGGTACAGTTTGATTGGGGGGGTTCCTTTAAGCTTTGGCTCCTTGTTGAACACAACTCGGGCTTCTAAGGGTCGTCCTCACTCCGCACACCACATCCCTTGGACAGAACTGAGCCGCGAAAACCATACAAATACCAGTTCAAGACTTTCTTTCGCGGCTCACGTTCCCAAGTGCTGCAGTACTTAAATCTGGACGGGGTAGCTCTCGACTACATCAACATGGAGTGGAGGTCTCTTGCCACGGTCTGGAGGGTCATCCAAACCTGTGCAGCAGGATTCCAATCGAACAGGCCGGTGGATTAGGATTGTGCTCCCTCTGCCCTTACTCTAAGCCCATACACACTTTGATTTCAGAATCCTCAAGCTCGGGACCCTCGCCCTGGACCTTAAACACTGCAGGGCTTCTAGCGGCAGAAGCTTATGGACGAAGGAAGAAATTGCAAACCCGAAACGTGCAACGCTATTCCTAAACCCTAAACTCCAACCCTAAACCCTACAGGGCCACATAGGGCCTAGAGCATTTTTAGGGGCTTAGTTGTTGGATCCAGGGGGTTTAAGAGGGTTGAGAGATGTCTTACATCTAAAACTACATATATACACTATATGCATAAAATAGACTAAATGAATGAATATGTATATATATATATACACACATTTGTATGTGTCTGCATATATACCGTTAAGGGCCCCGAATATTCTCCCAAAAAGGCTAAGGGCAACAAAAAGTTGGAAAAAAACAAATGTGCCCGGAATCTCCGTCCGCAACAGGCTAAGGGCTCACATTCAGGAACCCAGACTTGCAACCCGAGGTTTTGGCCTATAAGGACTGCTAGTATAACTGGGAACCCTGAACCCTAAACCCTGAACCCTGAACCCTGAACCCTGAACCCTAAACCCTAGACCCTAAACCCTAAACCCTAAACCCTAAACCCTATCTGAACCGCCCAGCGAAACCCCACCCATGATCGCGCAAGCCAAAACAGCCCGGCGGCTCCGGAGTCGCTGGTTCGGCGGGGGGGCTGGCAACACATCCGCCTCCATGACCGCCTTCAGTGGTTTAGGGTTTAGGGTTTAGGGGTTTAGGGTTTAGGGGTTTTAGGGTTTTAGGGTTGTAGGGTTGTAGGGTTGTAGGGTTGTAGGGTTGTAGGGTTGTAGGGTTGTAGGGTTTAAGGGTTTAAGGGTTTAAGGGTTTGAGGGTTTGAGGGTTTGAGGGTTTGAGGGTTTGAGGGTTTGAGGGTTTGAGGGTTTGAGGGTTTGAGGGTTTGAGGGTTTGAGGGTTTGAGGGTTTGAGGGTTTGAGGGTTTGAGGGTTTGAGGGTTTGAGGGTTTGAGGGTTTTAGGGTTTGAGGGTTGTAGGGTTTTAGGGTTTAGGGCTTAGGTTTTAGGGTTTTAGGGTTTAGGGTTTAGGGTCTAGGGTTAGGGTTTAGGGTTGAGGGTTTAGGGTTTTAGGGTTGTAGGGTTTTAGGGTCTTAGGGTTTTAGGGTTTAAGGGTTTAAGGGTTTAGGGTTTAGAGTTTACGGTTTAGGGTTTTAGGGTTTAGGGTTTAGGGTTTGGGGTTTAGGGTTTAGGCTATCCTGGAATCTCCCCTGGGAACCTGACCCGACATGCTCGTTTTGACGCCTTCAGCTTCTTCTTCTGTTGGGAGGGTGAGGAGGTGTGTGCTTGCGGGGTTTAAGCCCTCAGCCCTAAACCCCCTGAACCAATAAGTTTCAAGAGGGGGGCGGGGGAGGGGGCGCATGTCTTTTCTAACTTCGGCAAGAACTCCTTGCAGTGAAATTAGTTCTTACTCTGGTACCCAAAAAGGGGGTTTCGGGTTTAGGAAGGGCCCACGCTCTCGCAAGCCAAGAAACCTCAAAGCCTGGCTGAACTGAGACTCTGACGACAGCAACCCGAAACCCTTTATGAGCCCGGACCCCAAACCCTAAACCCTAAACCCCTAACCCCTAAACCCTACAGCCTTTTCCCTAAACCGGCCTCCAATGTTTGCCAGCGGCGCCTCTCTTCGGGACCTCTCCGCTCAGGCTTCGACAAAAAGCCCCCAAACCCTAAACCCTAAACCCTAAACCCTAAACCCTAAACCCTAAACCCTAAACCCTAAACCCTAAACCCTAAACCCTAGCCCGTTTACTTCTAATTAAGGTTTAAGGTGCCGAGCCGAGAAGGGTCCTTCTGGCCCATAGCCGCACGTGCTGGGTTTCAAGGTGTTTGGACTCGGTTGGGAGCTACATCCGCCACGCAAAACCTGCATGCGCTTTGCATTTTCTTAGTGCGCACTACCCGAAATGCCAGAATGGTTCCCGTGACACCCCCAGGACAGGCAAGAAAGAGCATCCAGTGGTCAGAACATCCTTGCCCGCACGATAGGGTTTAGGGGGTTGGGGTTTTAGGGTTTAGGGTTTTAGGATTTAGGGTGTTAGGGTTTTAGGGTTTTAGGGTTTTAGGGTTTTAGGGTTTTAGGGTTTTAGGGGTTTTAGGGGTTTTAGGGGTTTTAGGGGTTTTAGGGGTTTTAGGGGTTTTAGGGGTTTTAGGGGTTTTAGGGGTTTTAGGGGTTTTAGGGGTTTTAGGGGTTTTAGGGGTAGGGGTTTTAGGGGTTTTAGGGGTTTTAGGGGTTTTAGGGGTTTTAGGGGTTTTAGGGGTTTTAGGGGTTTTAGGGGTTTTAGGGGTTTTAGGGGTTTTAGGGGTTTTAGGGGTTTTAGGGGTTTTAGGGGGGGGTTTTAGGGGTTTTAGGGGTTTTAGGGGTTTTAGGGGTTTTAGGGGTTTTAGGGGTTTTAGGGGTTTTAGGGGTTTTTAGGGGTTTTAGGGGTTTTAGGGGTTTTAGGGGTTTTAGGGGTTTTAGGGGTTTTAGGGGTTTTAGGGGTTTTAGGGGTTTTAGGGGTTTTAGGGTTTTAGGGGTTTTAGGGTTTTAGGGTTTTAGGGTTTTAGGGTTTTAGGGTTTTAGGGTTTTAGGGTTTTAGGGTTTTAGGGTTTTAGGGTTTTAGGGTTTTAGGGTTTTAGGGTTTTAGGGTTTTAGGGTTTAGGGTTTAGGGTTTAGGGTTTAGGGTTTAGGGTTTTAGGGTTATCCAGTGGCGAGGGCAGGCATGCCCGCACATCAAGAAGAATGTGCATGCGAAGATGGCCCGAGCATCCGTGTTCTCGCGTTAAGAACATCCACGTTGCTAGAGCGGTCTAAACCCTAAACCCTAAACCCTAAAGCCTAAACCCTAAACCCTAAACCCCAAACCCCCTTTGCCTTCCGTAGGATCATCTCACGGTACAGTAGGACTCACAGGGTACGGACGGGCAGAAGCTTGAATGAATCAGCAACAACCTTAGGAAAAACTGGTGGTACAGTCTAATCAGGCGGTCTCTGTAGACGGCTGCTTTGAAAACAGCTTGAAAAACTGCTTGCATTGGTACCGTAGAAGTACTCTTGGGCACTGGCAGCTAACACAGGACTTCCCAAAGATAGCTGGAATTCACCCTAGAGAATCACCCTACATCCGGCTGCTGCGGCGAGTCCCAGTATCCCGTCATTAAGGGACATACTGTGAACTCTATACGGCTAGAAGTGAAAGAGGGTGCTTTCCTTCGTTGTGGGATTTCTAGGGCCTTCTGAAGATGCTGAGGTGAAGTGAAACTGAGCCTGCGACCCATAGACCCCAGCAATAAGGCAGGGCTCATAGCTGCAGTGTCCTGCGCATTTTCGGAGTGAGGCGGCTCGGCCTAGGGCACATGGGGGTTTACGAACATAAGGGACCTCAAATTTCGTCCCTAGTAGGACCCCCTTACAATAAGGACCCCAGTAAGGTACCCCTGATTTCGGAAACCCCCATGTGGATCCTGGTCTCTCTACTCCTGGGCTCCTTCGAAAGACATGCAGCAGTTCTGCATCCAAAGACTGAATGCACCTCACATCGCCCGCGCAATCACCCAGAACCCGAAGTGCACGTCTGGGCCGAGGGCACCCAACCTAAGCTCACAAACCTGGAGCCCTAAACCCTAAACCCTAAACCCTAAACCCTAAACCCACAACCCATAAACCCATGAACCCTAAACCCTAAACCCTAACCCTGAATTCTTCCTTCTTCTACACTAAACCCTCTTTCCGAAAACCGTCCACCCTGAAACCCCAACAAAAACAATGCGCCCGAAGTGGTTGTGCGCAAAATCCGAATCCTGTCGGGGGTTGAGTTCTTTGTGGCCGACAGTGGTTTCGGGTTTAGGTTAAGGCTTTTTCTCGCTCCCGCATAGCTGACACGAAAGGCAGGGTTTATCTAGACGTGACTGAAAGAAAGGCGATCAAACGGCCTTGGTTCAGGGGTTTAGGGCGAGGCTTTGGGGATTAGCTGCTAGGGCCATCCCAACCAGCCTTAAACTCTGACACTTCTCTTCACCACAAGTTGCAGCCTCAGGCCCTCTCACCCCTCCTATTGTGGCCCAAAAGGCCCCGGCCTAAACCCGAACCCCAAACCTGCTCTAGACCCAAGAGGAACCTGGCCTTAAAGAGGGTACCCATTTTGGTTTAAAAGGGGTTTCTCGGGGAGCCCCAGCCCCTAAACAAAAGGGGAATAGAGGCATAGAGGCCCTAAAGCCTAAACCCTAAACCCTAAAGCTTAAACCCTAAACCCTAAACCCTAAACCCTAAACCCTAAACCCTAAACCCTAAACCCTAAACCCTAAACCCTAAACCCTAAACCCTGAACCCTGAACCCTGAACCCGTCCTTCGTCGTGCCCCTGACAGCATGCGAGCTGCGGTGGCTGCAAGGCCGAGTGTTGCCTGCAGCTTCACAAGGGCTACTTTGAAGGTTTAGGGTTTAGGGTTCATGGTTACGTAAAAGTAGGGTTCTAAGTAGGGTAAGTGGGTAGGGTAAGTGGGTAGGGTAACTATGGTTAGGGCACTTATAAGAAGGTTCAGGGGTACTTTTAAGCAGGGCTACTACTATTCCCCGAAGCACTCTGCAAGGGAACGTGTGAGGTTTCCGAAACAACTCCGAAACAACCCTAAACCCTAAACCCTAAACCCTAAACCCTAAACCCTAAACCCTAAACCCTAAACCCTAAACCCTAAACCGCGCGAATTGAAAACCCCCCCAACCCATCGGGCCTCCGATCTCGGACATGAGGGCTCCGAGCCGCAGTCGAAGCGTGTACTGGACCAGGAATTCAGGGTTCAGGGTTCAGGGTTCAGGGTTTAGGGTTTTAGGTCCCCAAAGCCCCCAAAACCCCTAAAAGCCCTAAACTCAAAACCAGGTCTGCGTTTCGGACCTGCTTTGGTTCGGGGAAGGTCTGCGCTCAAGGCTCAAGAGATCTAGGCCTTCTTCGGTTTAGGTGGGGTCAGGAGGAATTTCACACGAATTCCGAAGCAGCCTTTGTGACCTAGACAGACTACACTTCTGCGCTGACAAAAAGCTGGAGATACGGTTCAAGGCCTAATGCCGCCAAACATCCCAGTAATCCGCAATCAACAACTATACCTCAAAGTAGACAGGGCATCTTATTTATGGTATAAGGCCCATCTCGCTGCCTCTGTCCCTCACGTACAGCACC
Organism: Symbiodinium natans; assembly: GCA_905221605.1. NCBI lineage: Eukaryota > Dinophyceae > Suessiales > Symbiodiniaceae > Symbiodinium > Symbiodinium natans. Next base: position 1,098,180 of record CAJNDS010002723.1, on the reverse strand, counting down.
CCCTCAAACCCCAAAACATCGAACGTCCAAATCTGTAGCTTTTGGCTGTCCTCGGCCCTCGTGACAGCCGCAGACGCGGCACTCTGCAGCAAATCCTCCACGACCTGTGCTGGGTTGCTGTTCATTTGGGAGTTTACAATATTCGGGGCACCTTTTGGGTCCTTATGACACTAAGGGCATCCTACTATTCGTGGGTCTACTTTAGGGGTCCCCGCAAATCGTAAACCACCAATTCAGGAGCTCACAGGGTTTATGGTCTTGAAGGCGCCCATTGCTCATGCAGGGGCTGAACCGCAGGACGTTGATGGCACATTTTTTTTGGGGCCGTTGGTTCCCAGGTCAGAGCTTTGGGGGGTGTCATGTAGGGGCCTTAAAGCTTGGAAGAGGGTTTTGGGGCTTGTTACAGTTTTCTTATCGAGGGACCATAAGGCAAACTACCGGTCATTACTCCGACCCCCTTTATTACGCCGTAAAGACGTCGACCCAGGCTGCTGCCGTGAACCAAGCCTTGCCGAATTACAGAGAACCCTCTGTAGGTTTAGGGTTTAGGGTTTAGGGTTTAGGGTTTAGGGTTTAGGGTTTAGGGTTTAGGGTGTAGGGTGTAGGGTGTAGGGTTTAGGGTTTAGGGGTTCCCCCTTATACTAGCCGCTCCTATTATAGTACCCCTCCCCCGATTATAGTCCCATTAAGGAGCTGTTAGTATAAAGGGGGAACATCCCAAGCTATAGGACGCATATGAGGCCTTCAATGACTGGGGACTTTTGTTGTGGAGCTGAGGTCCTACCATCCTTGCTGGTAGTACGAAACCTGCAAACCCCTTGCGCTTCCGACGCGTACAAGCAGACCACTGATGACAACAGTGTGTGTGCCCTACACCCTAAACCCTAAACCCCTTAATCCCCTTAATCCCCTAAACTCTAAATCAAGAGCCTCCAAAGCCATGCCGCCTCAATAAAGGTGCTGCCTGAACTTTTGCATGCTGTCTCAATTGCGTGCGTCCGCCTCCTACACGCACGAGTGTGAAGTGCACCCGGTGAGGCAGCACGCAATTATTCATGCAGCACGCAACTCGAGGCAGCATGCAGTAGCAGCCACTGAGTTTCTGCTTGAAATTCAAAATACCTTCACGGTGAATCTGGAACGCCAAAACGTGAGTGCACTCTGCATGCTGTCTGGGGGTGGGTGCTGCCTGAACTTTGCATGCTGTCTCAATTGCGCGCGTCCGCCTCCTACACGTCCGAGTGCGAGGTGCGGCGCGTGAGGCAGCACGCAATGATTCATGCAGCACGCCTTTCGAGGCAGCATGGCTAGGGAGGCCTCAGACTAAACCCTAAACCCCTTAATCCCCTAAAGGCCTAAAACCCCGCGCCCAAAAAAGGTGGTGGCACCTCCATCGTCCCACGAAGAACGGAGTCCATCTCCCGGACACTAGAGCGAGATTTCAAGAACTCAGTCTCCAGTCCTGGACTCGCGGTGACATGGGTGCAGGGTTGATGGTTTTGGTGTTGCACAGCGTCCTCTGCAATCACGAAAGGGCCCCCACTTCCTACTCCGGCCGAATGACCGGGCCTTTCGAATGACTTGCAGGTAGGAGGCAAAGCTGAGCCTGACCCCTCTGCAGTGCCTTCTCAACCACCCCATGCAGAAATGAGGTCCCCCCTCCAAGCTCTATCCCGACGACCGAGCATAGCTTTGCAAGCACTTGACCAGTTCTTCAAAGGATGGTCTCATTTGGGTTACGCTAAGTCTTCAGAAAACCATGATACGCACTACTGAGTTACCCTAATCATCGCCTTGCAAGGACCATGAGAAACGGTGCATTTGCTGCATTCCATAACTACTGTTTGCTTAAGAAACCCCCAAAAGAATAAATAGATAATAATCCCTATATTAACCTTAATAAGGATGGATATCTTCATTTGTCGTGGGCTCTTCAGCAATTAGTGGATAACAGCACGTCAAAACCTGCAGCGCCTTCCAGGTCGCTGGAGCTGCTGTTGTGGGACACATCCGCACTGTCCTGCCAGATGCTGACGTTATGGCACCCTACAGTAGGGACCTATAGGTTGAAAAAAAAACCTGACGATTGATAGGCATCTGCAACCGGTTTATCTGCAAAGTTCACAAGAACCCTAAACCCTAAACCCTAAATCCTAAACCCTATGTAACCTAAGAAGACAATCAAGACTACCAAGCAAGATGCGACTGTCACAGAATCACAGGCGGTCATATCCTTGGAGGATGCGCTCCAGACAGGCCAAGTTGAGTGACGCCATTAGGGTTTAGGGTTTAGGGTTTAGGGTCATCGTCAGGCTTGGCGCTTTCGTTTGTTCGTTGCAGGTTGGGGAGGTGGCTGGCCAGGTGCCAAAGCGTTCTTCTTACCACTGGGGGGGCGTGAGATACCTAAACCCTAAACCTAAACATCACTGAACCCTAAACCCTAAACCCTAAACCCTAAACCCTAGACCCTAGACCCTAAACCCTAAACCCTAAAGGCCCTAAACCCCAAACCCTAAAACCCAGCCTCCAGGTTCAGCCTTCGTCTGTTGTAGAAGTCTTTGAAGCTGGAGAAGTCCAGACATGCTTCGACGGTATCCACCTGGATCGTTCTGAGTTCGCGAGGCTTTGGGGTTTAGGGTTTGGGGTTTAGGGTTTAGGGTTTAGGGTTTAGGGTTTAGGGTTCGCGTCCCAAAGAGCGTAGTCCCTTTCAGTTCATGCACGGGCACGCCACCAGCCCCTTAAGACAACCACCCGAAGTCTGCTACTCGAGTGATTCAGAAAATGGGAAGCTGTAGGGAAAGTGTGGCAGGCGCAGTGTATTTGCACCATGTTCACCCCATCAGGTTGTCTTATTGTCTGACAAACTTGGAACGCAACTTTGCAGCTTTGTTGAGGGAGGTGTCACCATCCAGACGTCATCGAAACACATCGCCGGCACGCGTCAGCGGAAACCACTGAATCTTACTGGCCCAAAACCCAAGGAAATAGAAGTTGAAACTTTCAGAATGAACTACCTTACAAGCCCAAAAGTTGAAAAGTTGGGTTTTGAGCCAGTAAGGAATGGAGCCACTGCGAACTGACGGCATCTCGACGGGGACAATTCCGATCAAATGATGCCAAGCTTAGCTGCATCACTTTGTAGCCAGACAAGAAGACCCTAAACCCGAAACCCGAAACCCTAAACCCTAAACCCTAACCCTAAACATCACGGTGACAAGACATGCACATTCACTGCGCTGGCCACATGTTTCCGCTAGCAGCATCTTGCCAACCGCTTGTTCGCAGTCATGCCATCCGCGTTGTCATTCTGGATTTGCTGGATTCTTTGGGGGGAGCACAAATCTTAAACTTAGCAAGCTCACTATGTAGTAGTTAAGCTGAAGGGGTGTTCCTCATTGCAGTTTCTTTTTTTGGGGGGGGTCCTTCTTGAAAGAATGTCTTATTCCCCAAACAGTGTCCCAACACTAATTAGGGGTTCTTACGTTCAGGGCAAAGGAGAGTTAGATGGGGATTCTCGCGCAGCGCCTGCGAAACCGATGCTCGCATTTTGGACGGGCGCTGATTTCTCGGGGTGCTGAAACGTCGCAGCATCGCGCATGGTGTCGAATCGCGCCTTCGCCTGGGCCCTGTGCGCATGCTACTGTTGGCGGGTGGAAATCGTGCTCTCCGCCTAGGCCCCGTGAATTGTTTGAGGCTTGCGCCGCTCCGACTCGAGTGGGTGACCTTCATATTGACTTGTATCCACTGGTGACTCATTAACAACCCTGGTGATGACTTGCCATGACGCTTCAAGGGCCCCCCCCTAAACCCTAAACCCTAAACCCTAAACCCGAAGTGATGACTTGCCATGACGCTTCAAGGGCCCCCCCTAAACCCTAAACCCTAAACCCGAAACGCTAAACCCTAAACCCTAAACCCTAAACCCTAAGCCCTAAGCCCTAAACCCCACCTCCCCCCCCCCCACCCCCAAGGGATGCGGGCCTCATCCGGGTCCTCCATCCGCAAGCTCGGGCCTATCTCCGCCTTCCAGCTTCAGGCTCCAGAGTTTAGAAGGGGGCTTTGAAGTTGTGGGGTTTAGGGTTGAGGTTTTTTGGCACGCACTCTCTGCTAGGGTTTAGGGCTTGGGGGGTTTAGGGTTTGGGGTTTTGGGCTTAGAGTTTAGGGGCAGGCTTTGGTTCTCTCAAGCTCCTAAGTGCAGCTAACCTGCAGTTTGGAAACAACAGCTGACGCTGATGCAGTTCCACCCCAGCTGCTCCTGCGCGAAGCAGCTCCGCCACGCGCTCGCTAACGGACAGATTCTCATCATTCGTGCCCTAACCCAACTCTTTGGTCAAAAATGATACCTGAAGCCTTCCATGCCCAGATATGTGCTCCAGGCCATAAAAAAGGCCCCAAGGCACAATCCCCGTTCCAGGGCCGATTCTGCGCTAACGCCCCATTATCTGTATGTACGTGCACATATACATAAACAGATACATGTGCATATACATACCCTAAACCCTAAACCCTATACCCTATTTTCGGAACCCCCACTCCCACCACTGAAGAGTGAAAGGGGCAGTCCAGGAACCCTCGTAGGCGGTCTCGGATGAATGCTGTTAGGACAGCCCCCTACCCTAAACCAAGGGTTTTAAACCCCAAACCCTAAACCCTAAACATCCCTAAACCCAGGGTTTTAAACCCTAAACCCTAAACCCTAAACCCCATAAATCCTAGGCCTGGCTCGTCGGTTCGCCTCCTGAAGGCGGCGGCGCCTGCTCCGCGTCTGCCCTAAACAAACCTCGAAACCCCAAAGGCCCGACCCTTCACCTTGGTTTAGGGTTTAGGGTTTAGGGTTTAGGGCTTAGGAGGGTCGTAAAAAAACGAACTGTTAGCTGCCTTACTAAGAAACCCAATAAACCAGGCTAAGGATCTAAAGTTGCGGAAAAGCACCACAAAGTCACGCGTGGGGAAAATGCTGAATTCTGGGGACCTCTTTAAGTCTGAGTTTAGGGTTTAGGGTTCTACCAAAGTATGTTCCTTATAATGTTGATCTGGCCCCTAAACCCGTCTTGGGACATGCGGATCGGTGACATGGGACACCAGGCCCCTCTTCTCGTAACGAGAGGCCACGGAATGCTAGATTGACGAGCGGGGAAGTTCTAAGCCAAACCGAGAGAGGCTGGGAGTAGCAGCAGCAGACCGAGGACATGGGAAGTTACGGGCAGGAATCCACGACTCCGAGGACGTATTTACTACCAGGCGAGTGAGGAAAGAGGAAGGATCAGAAAGAAGAGGCGCGCCACGCGAATCCTACGGGATACTTGCTTACGAGGGGTGCTGCTAGCTTACCCAGAAACCCTAAACCCTATAAACCCTAGGCCCTACACCCTAAACCCTAAACCCTAGACCCTAAACCTTAAGCCCTAAACCCTAAACCCTAAACCCTAATTGGTGCCCTGAGAAGGCCAAGCTGAGGAGTTGTGTTTGCCAAAGCCGATGGGATCTGAGGGCCCTGGAACGCCAAGTAGAGGGGTTTAGGGTTAGGGTTTAGGGTTTAGGGTTTAGGGTTTAGGGTTTAGGGTTTAGGGTTGAGGGTTGAGGGTTGAGGGTTGAGGGGGTGCTGTTTGCTTACACAGAAGACTTGGGGCCGGGAGACCAAGATGAGGGATGCTTCTGGCTAACGCAAGGAGGACTTGCTCGCTTTCGCTGATGGACTTGGGGCCTGCGCTGTTACATGTGCCCTGCGCTGCTACTTTGCAACCCTAAACCCTAAACCCTAAACCCTAAATCCTAAACCCTAAACCCTAAACCCTAAACAGCACAACCCTAAACCCTAAACAGCACAACTGACTGTCATCCACCCCTCTGCATCTTCTACTTCTGCCTCTGCCCGTGTCTCTCTGTCTCTCTCTCTTTCCCTCTCGCTCTCTCGCATCCGTCCTCCATCTCTCTCGTTCCCACTAACAATGCCAATGCTGCACAAATCAGGTTAACGGCTCATGAACTGTGACCACGTAACGTTCGGCTTAGGGCATGCGGCATGAAGCTTGGGATCGTTGCGGTTCTGCTTCGCGCAAGAGGACATTCCCCCTGAGTGCTAGACTGCATGAGTGCTAGACTGCATGCCACTGTCGAATAGCGACACAAGCTGAGTAGTGGTTTCCGGTGTGGGGCTGGCCAGAATGACTTAGGGGCTCAAAGCATGAGATGGTTCTCATTCAACTGAGAATGCTCACAGCGCCCCTTCAAAGATGCCACTCGGGTGTGGAACGCAAGGGCCCTTGATTCTAACTCCAACAGCGTGGGAGGCCTTGGAGTGAATGCTGGTTTAGGGCATGCATGATATACATACGTAGTAATGCTAACAGTATTGATAATAATAACAAACTATTTGCAATTTTTGAGAATAGTCAAAAAGAACTAATAACCCCCCCAACGCCAAGACCACCTTCAGGGACTCAGTCGGTGCTTGTGAATCGGTTAAACCTTGAACCCTGACCCCCAAACCTAAACCCAAAACCCTCAACCCCCAAAACCCTAAACCCTAAACCCTAAACCCTAAACCCTAAACCCCAAACCCCCAAAACAGGTTCAGCCGCTTGTGCTGGGCTTGGCAAAGCAAGGGCCTCGTCGCCATCGCTGCTTGGAGGGGGTCCTGTCATCTTCCACCCCATGTTAGGGCGAGGGTTTAGGGTTTAGGGTATAGGGTTTAGGGTTTAGGGTTTAGGGTTTAGGGTGTAGGGTGTAGGGTTTACGGTTTAGGGTTTCGGGTTTAGGGCTAAATTACTAGGGCTGTATAGGGATATGGCCCTTGGAACTTTGCAGTATCTTCCACACCAACCCCGGGGTAACAGCTGTTCTAACTGCATCCACAAGACACCACCCTAGCAACAGGCGGGTCTCTGAACCCTAAACCGCCAACCCTGAAGCCTAAACCCCCCTAAACCCTACTCCACACGCTGCATCCCAAGCCCACCCCGCCGTCCTAGAAGAATAGACCCTACTTGGAGGTTTATGGTACTTAGTAACCAATTATTTGTGCTTATACTTGTACTTATAACCATATCAGGGCCTTTAAGGGGTTTACAAGTGGGCTATAAGTACACTTATGATTGGTTAATAAGTACCATGAACGGGTAAACCATCAGTTTCGTGGACTCAGGGTACCGAAAACAATGTCAAGTGGAGCCCTTTTGGGGCACGGAGTGCTGGTCTGCCCTAGAGTAGTCATGTCTTTTTGTCATCTGGGTTTAGGGTTTAGGGTGTAGGGTTTAGGGTTTAGGGTTTAGGGGCCTCAGATAGGATCTGCGACCCCTCAAGCTAGACCTGAGAGTAACCTGGGAATAAAAGTGTGCCTTTTTTGGTTTTCAGGGGCTTCAAACCGGAACCTAAACCCTCAAAAGGGAATAAAGGCGGTTTCCCCGCAGAACCGTACTAAAACTAATGTGTTCCATGTCCCCTTACCCTAAGCCCTAAGCCCTAAGCCCGAAGCCCTAAGCCCTAAGCCCTAAGCCCTAAGCCCTAAGCCCTAAGCCCTAAGCCCTAAGCCCTAAGCCCTAAGCCCTAAGCCCTAAGCCCTAAGCCCTAAACCCTAAGCCCTAAACCCTAAACCCTAAACCCTAAGCCCTAAACCCTAAACAAGTGCCCCGAGTGGTCCGTTCGGTCGCCCGGGCTTCTTGCCGGCCTCGCAGTCGTCTCTGCTTAGGGTATGGGGGGGTTTCCCGAAATTCCGGGTACCTTCTTGGGGTCCTCATTAGGGGAACCCATAAAGCTACTGGAATTCTAGCCATGCGATCTCATTGTGGTTTCTTCGTTGATTTTTGAAACAGGGGGTTTGGGGTTTAGGGATTAGGGTTTAGGGGCTTAACCACAGAGGAGATCCTCAGCCCGAATCAAAGATACTCCTGCTTAGAGGATTTTGGGATTCGGGCTTCAACAGCTTAAGCCCTAAACCCCTTTGCCACTGGACTGACGGCAAGATAGTCTCCCAAACCTAAAGCCCTGAAGCCAGCCCTAACCCTAACCCCTAAACCCAGAATCCTGAACCCTAAACCCAGAATCCTGAACCCTAAGCCCGAAACTCCCACCTCCGCATTGTGGAAGGCAGGAACGGACAAGGAGCTTGTAGGCGAACCTGGGGGCGACTGCTGACCCCAAGGCTGCGTGGGTTAAGGGTCTAGGGTTTCGGGGTTTCGGCCTTAAAGGGCTTGCCCTACAGAAAGTCCAAGAAGAACCCATAAAGCCCATAAATCCTGACCCTAAGCGACTTGTGACCCTAAACCCCGGAACTGGAGCCCTCAAACGGCTTTAGGTGTGGAGGTTCACCCGGGCCCCCTGCTCCATGGCGTGCTGCTAATAACAACGTGGACGCGAAGATCTGTTGATTTGCCTCGAATAGTATAATGGTTTTATGAATTCTACAATATAACATGACGAATATAAAATCTAAGAAACTTACCGTAAGATTAACACTAAAGTTAATCTGATAATCTGTTAGCATACCACTCGGGTAGGAGGGCGTTGTAGGGTTTGCAGGATCTAGCCCTTTTGCCCGACAGCTACGGCAACAACATGTGTGAGACAAGAACCCAAGCCCACCCTAGACCTTTAATAGGCCCTGTTTAGGGTTTAGGGTTTAGGGTTCTCCGAGCTTACGCTTTGAGGTTCAGGCCCTTGTTGAACTCCGCGGTAGAAAGCTGACTTGTCCAGTTTCATAGACAAAGACTACAATCCCACGGGGTTAGCACCCCAGAGATGGGAACATAGGCTGCATCTGCACAGAAACTTGTTCATTGTTGGGATAATATCAAACTTTAAAATTTTTAATTCCTTATTGGGTTTAGGTACCCTTAACACGTAAAAAGGTACCCAACTATGACAAAGGAAAGGCCAAGGGACTCGCGGTCATGGAGATGGACTGGCTCTGACTGGGGTCGAGTATTGGGGACCGACGCGGCGTGGAGTCCTCACCAGGGCGGGGCACCCAGAAGCTTGCTTGGCTGCACTTATGGAGGGCTGCTACACATTATCTTTTTCAAAACGGGGGACTGTGGGCGTGCACTTTTGTCGCTGTTGAAGAACTAAAAAAACCCAAGCAACAACAATATTTCTAGACTCTCCAGTCCCACGGATAACTAAAAAACTAAAAAAGAACAATATTTCAGGACTCTCCACCAAAACCGTACGGAAAATCCGTACGGAAAACCAAAAAGACCAAAAAAACCAAAAGAACCAAAAAAACCAAAAAAACCAATATTTCAGGACTCTTCCAGCAGATGGCCTAATTTCAAAGAGTCCCTGAAAATTGTTTTTTTTGGTTCTTTTGGTTTTTTTGGTTTTTTTAGTTTTTTTGGTTTTTTTGTTTTTTTTGGTTTTTTGGGTTGTTTTTTGTTTTTTTTGTTTTTTTTGGCTTTCCGTACAGATTTGGTGGAGAGTCCTGAAATATTGTTGTTTTTTCCGTGAGAATATTGTGGAGAATCCTGAAATATATTTCTTTGGCTTTTATGTTCATTTTCCTAATTTTAGCTTTTTGTGTGTTTTTGTGCGTTTGTGGCTGTTTTGTGCTTTTCCGTACTGCCTTTCCTGCCTGAGCCCCCCTTCCCTCTTAGAAAATTGTGCTTTTTCTACGCTTTTCTATGCAAATTGTACTTTTCTAGGCATCGTATATTTAAAGAGTACTGTATTTAATGGGTACATGAATGATTTAGTTTCATATTCAAGTAGCATGTAAAGAGCATTTGAGCATTGGTTCTGCCCCCAAACCCCGCATTCCCATGCTCAGTACTATAGCCTTTACTGAGTGGATGGTATGGTTCTTAGGAATTTGTGCTTTTCAAGGCTTTTCTATGTAAATTGCACTTGTCTAAGCAAATAGTATATAAATTGTATTTCATTAGTACATAGTTGAGTTAGTTTTCTGTTGTTAAGTACCAGTACCATTTACTGAGCATTATGTCATATTCTGTGTATATTCAATAAATCTTGTACTCACCCAATAACTGAATATTCACTGACTGCTAGATTGGTAGAATCAGCATGTAATGAGTACTGCATGGTTTGAGCAATATTTTGCCTAGTAGAAGCAATATATGCCTGGAAACAGGTATGTTGCCTAGAGTTATTTGCTTAAACAGTTGCTTTATTTATCTAGAGAGACTTCAAAACCTCCAAATCCAAACTTCACCAGAGGTTCTCCTGAGAAGCTTGCATTTCGGTTTTTTGCGTTTGTGAAATTTCTTGTGCTATGACCTTTGTGAGGCAACAACTACTTTACCATGAGAATTGTGCATTTTAAAGCCTGTCTCTTTTCAGGCATCGCGCACCAGTAGTCTTTAACTAGTACTTCTGTAGCATTGGTTTCATTATTATGAAACTCAAGGTGTCTAGCGCGTACTTTAGTTGTGCAAAAAACAGCCTTTTTAAGTTGAATTCATTTAGTCAATATTCAGCTATATACTAAGTGCTGCAGTAGTTAAACTCGCATAGGGCAAATGCTGTGTAGAATATACATTGACTATTTCATTCATGCGTAAAAACAAAGCACTTCAGTGGACTTTCCGTATGGTATTTGATTAATACTTTGCCTTGCGAAACTACAATTTATCTAATAAAGCAACATTCTTTGCCCTTCGGAAGAACAAGTTGCCAAGATAAATTAACACATACAAGCTACTGTAAAGCCATCATTGTCCTGTCAAGATTCAAAACATGGAGTAGCCCAATGCTGGCTTATCGGAGCCTGTGAGGCGGGTGTCCCAATTGTCCCAATAGCTGTCCTTCATTTCCCGGTGCTCAAATATGCGAGCTTAGGATTCCTTGTTCTGACTATACTAAGAAAAGTTGAAGCAAGGGTAGGTCGTTGGGAGGGGACCGACACCGTTCCGACGATCGCACTTGATGGGTCGTGTCTCTGGTCCTTTGAGTTTTTGACCTGCTACTTGACCAACAGCCTCATCGAAAGTGAGTTCTCCGTCTTGTCCTCCTAGTTCACGAACTAAGCCGGGTATAGACTCACCTGGATATCTTGCTATAGCCCAAAACGCTGGGATACTCACTTGATCTGAAAAGCTGTTTCCATGTGATCAAGGCCTGGCATGAAGCGTAGTAGCACTTCATACATAGCATGTTCTCGCACAAAATAATGACAAGGCAATTTCATAATTAAGATGAGAGAGATCACCACCTGAAGATTGAACGATAGTTATCAAGTACCAGAGAGTAAAAAAAACACACAAAAAAGTGCACGCCCACAGTCCCCCGGACTCATCTTTTTTTAGCTTCCTTATTCAGAAGCAACCCCAAAAAAGGCTAAGGATCTAAGCTACAGTAAAGCACCACAAAACTTGAAACCACGTAAGGTTTTGGGCGAAGGGTTCGTTTGCCGCCTGCCCAGCAGACTGACACACGCAGCAGTGGTGCTGGAAGTCTACCCTATCCAACCATGCCTGGTGTAGAGCTTCGGGCAGCTACACCCCTAAACCCCCTACCCCCTAAACCCTAAACCCTAAACCCTAAAACCCTAAACCCTAAACCACTTCAATCCACCCTGAGCCTTCAACCCTAACACCCTAACACCCGGGCACCCTCAACCTTCACTTAGTTGCTGAGTTCACAAGCCCCCAAAAGTGTACGCTTTCAGTTCTAGAGGGGATTATGGCATCCCGAAAGAGTGTAACGCGTGCTCATTCAGCTACTAAGTTCAAAAGTCGCAGGGCGCCCTGTCCTCACCCGTGCCTGAACCCAGGAGGGTTTGGAACAGCGTCTTCTGCTGCTCCTGCAATGAGTCAGGGTCTAGACCCACGAGTCACCTAGGGGTAAGTTCTGGGTTTAAAGGGCTCAGAAGGGAACCCCCCGAGGCCTTCCATCGCGCGCAATTCCTACAAGGAATGTTGAGTTCAGGCGATTCTGCGCATGTTGGGGAGCTGAGGGCCCTAAACCCTGAATCCTAAAGCCTAAGACCCTAATCCCTGAACCCGAAACAGCAAACCTGGCCCCGCAAAGCAGAAATGCCCCGAACGACCCGGGCATTCACTGTAAACACCCCCGAGGCAAAGTTGAAGAACCAAACAACAGTCAGACGGGTTGCTTCGACGATAAGGCTCTTCTTTTTACGGGGACTTTGGGGATCCAGCTTTCTCTTGGTGATCTTTTGTTCGTTTTGGGATTCACGGCGGTATTCGGCAAGTGTCTGAAGCGCTTTTTGAGGCAGTTGGGGAGGTTCGCGCACGGTCGGAAACTTCGCACACATTTTCGGGCTGGCTGGCTTTTTTTGGGATTAGAGGTTTAGGTTTGCTCGGCGCTTGTTGAGCTTGGTTCGGACGAATGGGGGTTCTTACCAAAATTCGGGCATTTGCGGAGAGAACGGTTTTGGCAGGTCTAGGTATGGGTGATATTCCTTAAACCCGAAGCCTAAACCCTAAACCCTAAACCCTAAACCCTAAACAACAGGTTTCGATTGCTTGTGCTTCTTTGGGGTCAATTGGGCTTAGGGGCTTTTATTCTACGGGACTCTAGCGGAATCCCAACAAAGGTCCCAGCCATCCCTCAATCCCGGGGTTTAGGGTTTAGGGTTTAGTGTTCAGGGGAGCCCTACATGCCCAAAAACTCACCCCCAGGCCCTAAATCAACAAAAAGTGCTTCTGCAAAATGTCCCACCCCGGCATTTCTGTTCAAGGGCTTCACGTGTTTGAAACGCGCCCGGAACACTGGAAGCACAACGTCCCCCCTGGCTTTTCTGCTTCAACCCTTTTTTGGGCAACGAGGTTTGAAGGCTGCCGGCAAACATGCAACTTCTCAGAAGTCGCATCAAGCAAACTGTTCTATGCACCCACATCACCATGAGCAAGCACACGTGAATCAAGGAAAGAAATCTGCGAAGACGTCAAGATGTCAAAGAGTAAAATGCGCTGATACTGCTGCCACATTCGACTAGCCAAGTGATGCAAAGAACCCTAAACCCTCAACACTTGAAATCGATTTTCTGGGTTTGGTTTTTTCAGCTGCCTAGCTAACACCCTCCAGGGACTGCAAGGCACGTAGTGACAAGTCTTTATATGAAGGGTGTGGGGTTTCGGTTTTCGGGGGTTCGGGTTCCCCGGCATTTTCGTTTCTGAAAGGGCCCAAAGCTGAAAAACACAACCCCAAACCCTACCCAGATATACCCCAAATCCCTACTCAACCTCAATGTTTCTTGCCACCAAATCCCCAAAAACACCCAGTAATTACCCTAAACCGTAAACCCTAAACCCTAAACCCCCAAACCCCCCAGCATCCCCGAGAAACCTCCCACACAGCCCCAAAAGTCATTAAAGCGGTTTAGGGTTTAAGGGTTTAGTTTCTTTTGCCACCCGCCTAGCAGGGCTTAGGGTTTGGGGTTTTAACCTCAACCGACGGGGATTTTTCTTGGGCTTATGGGATGTCAGTTCATTTAAGGCACGCTTGCGCATTGCGCGTCTTAGGGGGTTTGGGTGATGGTCGGTGGTTTTGTAGTCACTGGCTGCCTGGAAGACACACAACCACACCTACTTAGACCCTAAAGCCCCTCCTGGAAACTTTGAAACCCCTTAGAACCCCGGAACCGTCAACCGTGCGACAATCCTGAGCCCTTCAAATCCAACCCCATAGAACAAACACTCTAAACCAACCCCTAAACCCTAAACCCTAAACCCTAAACCCTAAACCCTAAACCCTAAACCCTAAACCCTAAACCCTAAACCCTAAACCCTAAACCCTAAACCCTAAGCCATCGCATCAGCCCCCCAGGGGCCTCCATGGCCTGAAGGCGACTGGTGATCCTTTGGTTTAAGAAGGATAAAGGGGTTTGGGATTCTCTGCTTGGGGTTTAGTTTAGGGTTTAGGGTTTAGGGTTTAGGGTTTAGGGCTTAGGGTTTAGGGTTTAGGGTTTAGGGTTTAGGGTTTAGGGTTTAGGGTTTAGGGTTTAGGGTTTAGGGTTTAGGGTTTAGGGTTTAGGGTTTAGGGTTTAGGGTGTAGGGTGTAGGGTGTAGGGTTTAGGGTTTAGGGTTTAGGGTTTAGGTTCTCTTTTTGCCACCCGCCCACTCTGTAGGGTTTAGGGTTTAGTGTTTAGGGTTTCGGGTTTGGGGGGGGGGGGGGGGGGAGGGGCGTTCTTTGGCTGAGGCTTTCTTGGGTTGGCTTCGGGGATTGCGGCGGCAACAACTCCTTGTCCTGAACTAGCATCATTTGGTTCACTTAGTCGCTGAGTTCAGAAGCCCCCCCAAAAAAGTGTACACTTTCAGTCAGTTCTATAAGGGGTTAGAGTATCCCAAAAAGTGTATCGTGTGCTCACTCAGCTACTAAGATCATGCGGTTCAGGGTTTAAGGCCAAGTTCCGGATTTCGGGCGTCCGCCCCTGGATGGCATGGCATTTCCGTCAGGTGCTATCATCTACCGCAAACCGCTCAAGATTCCATGGATGTCATGTGCGGTTACCTTCTTGCCAGGTCATCCTATGCACCTTCAGTACGGGTTCCGAAGTCTATCACTCTTGAGGCACGTTCTTAGTACACGTAGTCTTGGCCTACATGACATGTCAAGTCAGTTGAAGATAGGTAGCCCCCCTACACTCCGTGCTTGCACCCAACCCTTGAGCCCGGACCTGAGATCAACCCACTCGGATGTAAATGTCAGGTCCTGTGCCAAACCTGATGGGCTGGAATGTAACAAAGCCCAGATGCAACCCGAAGCCCTACAAATCCTGCTAATCCTACAAGCCCAACAACCCCAACACACCCTACAAATCCTACAGATCCTACGAACCCTACGAACGCTACAAACCCTACAAACCCTAACCCTACGAACCCGACGAACCCCACAAACCCCACAAACCATACAAACTCTACAAAACCCTAGCTAAACCCTCGAAACCCTCGAAACCCTCGAAACCCTAAACCCCAAAACCCCAAAACCCTACAAATCCTACAAATCAAGAGGCGACTTCTGCTTGGCGAAGGCCGCTGAACCCAGGCCCGCCTGGGAGACCATAGAGCTTTCATGCGGAGTTGGGGGGAAAAGGTTTAGGGTTTAGGGTTTAGGGTTTAGGGCTATTTCGGGTTTAGGGTTTTAGGGCTTCTGCAGCACCATCTCCGAAAAGTTAAGGTTGTGGAGGGTTGAGGGTTCATAACTTTCGATGCTATCCAGGGTCTAGGCGCTCAGGTTTGCGGTTGAAGCGGTTTCGGGGGCTGAGGAGTTGTGCGGCATCTTGGCTTTAGCGCTCCCAGGTGTTGGGGTTTAGTGCTTCTGTACTCCCCTGAGAACCTTAATAAAAAATCTTGTTGTTAATAATCCTCTTGGGTTTTAAGATTTTTTATAAACAAAAATATAATTATCCCCAAGGGGGATATAGCTTTGACAGTGCAGTGCGTGTTGGGGCCTTTGAGTTCCGATCTTTCAATCCTCGGAATGATACTTTCGAGTCAGCCGCAGTGGAGGTGTTGGGAGATAGGTTGGGGCTCGGGATTTCCAGGGGCTCTATAAGGAGAGATAGTTCGACTGTCGCTTGCTGGCTCGTAGTCGGGAATGAGGGAATTAGGTGCCCTCTCTAACCCTAAACCCTAAACCCTAAACCCTGAACCCTAAACCTCCTTTAAAGGTCTAAGGGGCCGAGTGGCCCACCCCTAAGTTTCCTGAAGCCGCCAAGCTCTGATATCGAACACTTCCCGCTAAACCTGTTTGCAACCAACCCCTAAAGTTTAGGGTTTAGGGTTTAGGGTTTCGGGTCAAACCCAAAAACCCCAAAATCACTAAACCCTAACCCTTAAACCTTAATCAACCTTAAACCAAGCCCCTTTGCATCCAGGCGTTCCCAGCCCTAAAGCCCTGGCTGGCTACGTTGTGTGCTGACTCGCTGCGGCATCGCTCGTGTGCTGGCGGCGAAAGCTTGGCGCCACGGCATCGCTTGTGGGCTGGCGGCGAAGAGATGGCGAAGGATCCTGGAAGTTAGGGTTTAGGGTTTAGGGTTTAGGGTCTAGGGTCTAGGGTCTAGGGTTTATAGGGTTATAGGGTTATAGGGTTTAGGGTTTAGGGTTTAGGGTTTAGGGTTTAGGGTTTAGGGTTTAGGGTTTAGGGTTTAGGGTTTAGGGTTTAGGGTTTAGGGTTTAGGGCACCCAGTGTTGTGTGGCCACCCGTGACACTGCAAGAAAAGAAGCCAAAGTGCTGTTGGGGGACTCGCAACACAGCCCGTTCCCTACCGCCTCATGTCTCCGTGGCTTCGACGCCCCGCAGCGGGGGTTGAGGGCGTGGGGTTCAAGGGCTCCCCCCTGAACCCTATAAACCCTATAAACCGTGTAAACCCTATAAACCCTATAAACCCTATAAACCCTATAAACCCTATAAACCCTATAAACCCTATAAACCCTATAAACCCTATAAACCCTATAAACCCTATAAACCCTATAAACCCTAAACCTTGTTAGAGGGCGGAGTGATCTGAGGTCAGCGCCTTTCCATTTCGAAGTTGTTATAGGTTCACTTGGTCGCCCAGTAACCATATCATAATAAGGGCACCCTTTTTTGGGGGTTGGATACTTTATAAGGGAACCTTGAACCTAAACCCTAAACCCTAAACCCTAAGCCCTAAACCCTAAACCCTAAGCCCTAAACCGTAAGGTTACCACTGGGCTACCTAGTTCATGAGCCCCTCCTTAAGATTAAAGGGGCGCTTTTCGGCCGAAGGATGGAAGACGAGCCCCGGTGGCTTTCAGACCCCAGAAACACTGGTTTAGGGTTTAGGGTTTAGGGTTTAGGCTCAGAGTGTCGGCTTTCCCGCAGAAGTGAGTGCAGCCTGCCTGCACGTTCCCCCGATCTTGACCAAAGCTTGGGATGCTCCCCCTTATGCTACAGTCCTTAATAGGGATGATGCTATCCCCTAGAATAATCCCTCATAAGGACTGTTAGTTGAGGGGGAACATCCCAAGCCACAGCTTGCAAGAACAAAAAAAAAGCGAAGCCCGAAGCCTCCCAACTTGCAGGTGGGGCCTTCTCGCGCCGCTCACTGCCGGACTGACTGTGCAGGCTTTTCGTCGAGGATCTCTTGTTCATCGCCCTGCGGGTCGCACAAAGCTGTCAAACGAGCGTTCAATCAAACCCTAAACCCTGAGCCCTAAACCGCAAAGCCCAAAGCCCAAACCCTAAACCCCAAACCCTAAACCCTAAACCCCTAACAATGGGGGCCCAGGGTGCCCGGCGCGAATTTTCGGCTTGATTCAACAGGTAGGGCACACGGCTTATGCACAACTTCGACGTCTTTTTGGACACCGGAGTCACCATGGTCAGGATGCTCGCAAAAGAATCAAAATCCCTGCAGGATGGAATCTTGTGTTCTCTACAAAGCGCTCGCAGAGAGCAACACACAACCCCAAATTCTCTGTGCGAGGGTTGGCGCGCCTGTTTCTTCGAGCTGGAGGAGCGCGACTAACAACCCACACCCTAAACTCTAAATGGTTCAAGGGCAGTCATGCTTTCAGGGTTCTCCGGCCCACACAAGTCCAAGTCCTCCAAGCAGCTTAGAAGTTAGACTTGTAAATGGGGGCACCATGAACCTCCAAGTACCCCTACTCATAACCCCACCCATGAACCTCCAAGTGGGGTTGCAGGGATTGGGATTCCCGGATCTCTAAACAACTCGTGGGGTGACGGTTTAGGGTTTAGGGTTTAGGGTTTTGGGTTTAGGGCAGCCGAGCGTCCTGCTTGATTCAGCAAGCGGCACCCCCAAGCACACGGCGATCCTCGATGGGCAGCCGTTGATGGACTCAAAAGGATGGCGCGATGCTGACACTGATGGGCACACACCCCCGGGTTTAGGGTTTAGGGTTAAGGGATTGGGGTTGCCGGCCGAAAGCCCCAGTCTACTGCATCAAAGAGGCCGGTGAATGTTGGCGTTGAGCTGTTCCTGACCGCGATGCAAGCTTCCGGGATTCTGTCTCAAGATGTATGGGGCTTACCCAGGGTGACCTCGAAACCACCTTTTGCCTACAGCTTCGAAGTAGAATGGCAGGAGCAACAAGATGCTCAAGTTGCAGGTGAAAGCACAAGGCGACTTTGAGCAAAGGCAAGGCCCTCTGGACCGTCGCTGGGTTTAGGGTTTTGGGTTTGAGGTTTTTGGTTTAGGGCTTTGGGTTTAGGGAGTTTAAGGTTGAGGCTTGCGATCCCTTGCGCTTTACTTCCACCGCCGAGACCTGCACCAACATCCCTTTAAGCTGTGAAAGCAACTGCTGGCAAGTGTCGAACTTGTGGGTGGTATACTCCCGCAGCCTGCAGACTGCTTGGTCCAGGTAGGAAAGCGCCACACGGGGTCTGTTCGTGCGTGAGTCATAATACAACGGTACGTGTGTTCATCACATAGATAATGTTACGCACACGCCCCTTATCATATAAGCCTGTGAGCGGAAGGAAAGAGGGAACAAGGGCATACATTACCACATTTAACATTAGATTCTTAAGGTGATAGAAGAAGCGAGTGTACGAACGGTGGAATTCCTAGAGGTCCTAGAGCAAGCAAATTATAAGAAAGAATCATATTAATGAAGAGAGAAATGAACCTGTTGGCAGAATGCAAGCACAAGCGGCTCACAGACGAAGGAAGGAAAAGACCCGTCAAAAGAAGGCCCAAAGCCAGAACCCTAAACCCTAACCCTGAACCCTAAACCCTCAACCCTAAATTACTAAACCCAGTGCGGCTTCGAGGTTGAGATCTCTGCAGCCATGGAGCTCGTCGTTTTCGTGGAGAGCTCTTGCGACATTGTACTTGATGAAGCGGGTGGCAGTCCTTAGCTGGGTTTAGGATTTAGGGAGACCCCCAAAGTAGGACAACATGTGAGCCCAAACACCCATAAAAAGGGCTACTATTTCCCATGCTTTATCCGACCATCCACCTTGCACCACCTTTTCGCTAGGAAAAGCTGTCGTAGCATAGAGTACTAATACCGCAGACAACATATTTTTTGGCCACTGCCAATTGCAAAGCCCACAGCACGAGGAAGCTGAGTGGCGCCACAGTTTAGGGCTTAGGGTTTAGGGTTTAGGGCTTTAGGGCTTTAGGGTTTAGGGCAACAGAGCCTGCAGCAGTTTCATCTGTCACCAAAGAAGCGGCTGTAATTGCTTGCGGAAACACATATGATTTACGCACATTCATATATGCAAAAAGAAAAAACTTACATGCAAACGTATAAATACTCATGTATATGTTTACATATATGCGCTGATATCCTGGTAGCTTCATTCACGTTGCTGAGCAGCGAGAAAAGCCAATGAACCGACGATTGAAGACATGCAGCCTATATATATATATATATATACTACTCCCCACACGGGCATGTGAATCCATACTTGGGACGTTCATGGTACTTATAACCCCAGTCATCCCCAGTCATAAACTGCACGTATAACCCACCCCTAAGTCCTCTAAGTAGGTTAGAAGGAGGCTTAAAACTTATAATTGGGGTTATACGTCCCCATGAACCTCCAAGTACAGCAAGCTCGCAACTAAGCCATACTCAGGACACTCAGACGGCACGCGCACCCTCTCTCTCTCTCTCACAGGCGCTCAGTCAATGTCAGGCCTGCGCACCCTAAACCCCAAAACTTTTGCAGTAGGCTTCTGAAGATTCTCGCCTAGTACCCTAAACCCTAAACCCTGAACCCTAAACCGCAGGACTTGGGGGCCATAGCTTTCCACCCTAATGTCATGAACGGCCCTAAACCCTGTTGATACCCAACGAGATCCCTAAACCCTAAACCAACCCTGAACCCTGAACCCTAAACCCACCCTGAACCCTAAACCCTAAACCCAAAACTCACCCTGAACCCCACAAGCAGGTTTCCGGAAGTAGGGCCAGTTGCTTTTTGTTCTTGCGTCTTTTTTTCAGGGGTGCGGGGGGTGGGTGAATAAGTATTTTACCACAGTGTAGTACTGCTGGGGTATATTCGGGATTTCCCCATCTTGGGGCAAAATGCCCCTAAACCCTAAACCCTAAACCTAAACCTAAACCCTAAACCCCAAACCATGGCCAAGACACTTTGACTCGTGCACCCATCGACTCAGAGGCGCCACAAACTCTTCTCTCTCCACAGCCCCCGATCCTGAAGGAGACCCATTGCGTTGTTTTTTTTGGGTTTAGGGTTTAGGGTTAAGGGGGGGGGGGGGGGGGGTGGGGGATAGGGTTGTTGCAAGTCCCGTAGAGTGTGGGCCCTCATCCCAAAAGCCTCTTTTTAGGGCGTCAATCCCGAAGGATATTCTGGTGTGTTCAGACTCTCAGGGTTCAAGGGGGTTTAAATCTGTTTAAAGATCCGAAAACCTCCAACCTTTAAATTTCGTGAACGCCTCATCCAAAGCCCTGACGCCAGATTCTTGAAGGTTTTTAATTTATACTCTTATTTTTTTTTTTTTGGGGGGGGGGGGGGGGCAACCCGAAACCCTAAACTCTGCCGGCGAACCCTCGGAGTCAGGTCTATGGGCTAAGACATCCCTTGCTAAGTTGTGTTGAGGGTTTAGGGTTTAGGGCTTAAGGTTTTGGGTTTAGGGTAGTTGCATGATCCTGCTATCTGGGCCATCGATCAGGGGCCATATTCAGGGACCATGTAACTTCCCCTAGAAGCATTAACAAAAACTTGTCCTAAGGCTTTTTTTCTTACCACCTGTCATACTGGGGGACTACTTCAGAAAGAGTTTAGGGTTTAGGTCCACGTGGGTAGGTTAGCGAGTCTAGTTTTCCCCACACTTCCCGACTTACTTCGCCTCCGTGGATCCGCTCCCTTAAGAACTCCATCATTCTCAGAAAACTGGACCCAATTCCTGAACAAATCATTCCCCCTAAACCCTAAACCCTAAACCCTAAACCCTAAACCCTGCTTGCCGGCTGTCACTTAAACTCCGGAGGCTCAAGGGCAGCCAAAAAGCCATCGACGTCAATCATCCGGAACAGCTGCTCCAGATCTGCCTGCCGGAGGATGGCACTGAATAGGGTTTAGGGTTTAGGGTTTAGGGTTTAGGGTTTAGGGTTTAGGGTTTAGGGTTTAGGGTTTAGGGTTTAGGGTTTAGGAGCTAGGGGTCCTGAATCTTCTACCCCTACATAACTCTATGTATACCTTATGTCGTCCCTATATACCTAAGTTGCTATACCTAAGTTCCCCCAAACTCACCCCCCAAATAGCCCTTATGAGGGTCCTCCCCCTTTAGTCCCTTGATGTTGATGCAACAGCCACAAAGCCGTCGACACGGGTATTTCTCAAAATATCCTAACCCCTAAACCCTTTCTTTATACCCCCTAAATAGAATAGAATCCCCTCAAAGAGATCCCCAAAAAAGGTTCCCCCCCCCCCCATTGTCGGAAACCCCCACGTAGTCGGTGGGTGCATGGTGAGCTTGGGCAGTGGGGTGAAGCTCGGACATGATTGACAAGATGGGTTTAGGGTTCAGGGTTCAGGGTTTAGGGTTTAGGGTGGCGCCTCATCAATGTCCATGACCCGCAATCTGCTTTGGAATTGAGGGTCCTCAGAGCTGCATAAGCAGCGCGCAGCATGACAGCGCGTGAGCGGGCCATCGAATATCTTGTGTACCACAGCTTCTTCGTTTCGATTCTTATACATCTACGCACACACATATCTGATCCTTTTTCTGGTATTTTGAAATAGAGAGATGCTATATGAGATTACATGATATTATATGACATATATATATGTATGTATATGTATAGATATATATATATATGTGTGTGTATATATCTATATATAGATATATGATACTATATGATATTATATCATACTATGGCCAAATGACGGGACCGAGGCTCATTTCTGGCTCCTTCCAGGAGCTCCTCAAAAGTGAGCTCGCCACCTTACGGCGGTTCAAGAACGCTTTCCTTATGGGTTTGGGGTTTAGGGTTTGGGGTTTAGGGGCCTAGGGGTCTTGGGGTATCAGGGTCGCAGGGTCTTGGGGTCTCAGGGTCTCAGGGTCTTGGGTCTTAGGGTCTTGGGGTCTTAGGGTGCTTTTTTGGGAAGAGGGTCAATTAGGGTTTAGGGGTTAGGGACTCAGGGCGTGTCTCATCTTTGCTGGGGCTTCGTGGATTGTCGTGCGCTTCGCCTGTTTAGGGGCTGATGGCTTGGGGATGTCGACTCTGACACAACCGAACCACTTCAGCAGGCAAGCCGTTCTGGCATGTGGGGCTTGGGGTTTAGGGTTTAGGGCTAGGAATTAGGGCTCAGGGTTTGGGGTTTCGCGCGTAGGGCTTAGGGTGTAGGGAGGGACTTGTAGCATTTGGAGCCCCATCTCCTTCCTCCCGGGGCTTCCGCTGCCCGCTTGAGCCGGGAAGCTTCCGTCTTCATCAGCGCGATCGAAAATTTTCCTTATAGCCGCAGGTGCGAAGAGAGAGGCGCCTCTAGGAGAAGCCTTCACTTTGGGGGTTTAGGGTTTAGGGTTAGGGTTTATAGGGTTTAGGGTTTAGGGTTTCGGGTTTAGGGTGCTCCGGAGAGGAACGGCGGTGATCTAATCATCCACAGGACAATTGCTGCTCATCATCGTGGGAACAACCACCTTGTCGCTCTAGGGCTTCCAGAACATCCAAGCCAACATGTGGGGGGGGGGGGGGGGGGTGGAGGGTTAGGGTTTAGGGTATAGGGTTTAGGGTTTAGGGTTCAGGGTACAGGGTTTAGGGTTTAGGGGTTGTTCACCAAGAAGGAGGTAACTTTTCCAATCAAGGCCTTCAGCTGACTCCTGCCGGTGAGGCTCTGCAACAATCTCCTGTCCTGCTCGATCTCGGCTTCCATCTCCTGGCGGCAGGAAGGGCCCGAATTGAACCCGGTTTAGGGTTTAGGGTTTAGGGTTAACCCCCCAAAACCCTAAATCCCTGTCATGCAGCAGGCTTGTGATGCTTCGTGCGGATGTGCCCCTGCGCACCCGGGAAACGAGCGATGCGCGGATTGCTCCGCCACAGATGACATTGCTTGCGCGACCTCCGAATGCGCGTACGAGATGCACGGCGTGAGCTTCCATCCCCTTGCAAAAGCCCGAGTGAAAGCCCTCAGCGAGTTGCGTAAGCACTCCCCTCCCCTTGGGTTTCATGAACTCAGGGCTTTAAGGGTAGCACAGGGTCGAGGGTTGAGGGCGTGGGGTTTAGGGTGCTGAGCAACCCTCGCCCAGCAGGCTGGGGCTTGCAGGCATCGCCTCCGCACGGTTTATCACGTCACGCTCGCGAATTTCGGCAAAGGTGTCGACGACCACCTTGGTGGGAGATCGGAGTCTTGGCTTAAGAAAATAAGGGGGCTTACGAAAATAGGGGACCCCCAAATTTGGACCCCAAATAATTAGTAGGATCCCCTTATCATAAAGACCCCGAAGCGGTACCCCTAATTTCTGAACCCCCCCAAATTAGGGTTTCTGCAAGAACTCTCGGGAGCAGGCTTCCACACTCATTGCTCAATGCGCTTGATTGATAGCATCCTATCACCCACGATCGTCCTTCTCCTGGTTTCTGTTGCTCATTCATTCTCTTGTCTTCTCTCTCTGGGTTTCGTCTTCTTCTTCTTCTTCTTCTTCTTCTTCTTCTTCTTCTTCTTCTTCTTCTTCTTCTTCTTCTTCTTCTTCTTCTTCTGGGCTTTAGGTAGAGACCTCCCCCCGGCCCAGCGCCATTGCGTACCCTTGGGGGCCCGCTTCATGCGAGACTGACTGAGCAAAGTCTCTTTTCTAGGGGCTGGGGGCCCAAACCCTAAACCCTCAACCCTAAACCCTAAACCCCAAACCCTAAACCCTAAACCCTAAACCCGAGGTCTGTGGCACCCACGCATTGCAAACAAGTCTCTGCAACGATCAAGTTCAGCACCTTGGGTCTCACACAAGAGCGGTGGTACTGAAGAAAGAATATATTCATATACATATATATATACATATGTATGTATGTATGTGGCACGAAAAACTATAACATGTTCATGTTAGCACTCTTAGCAGTAGTTAGGGTGTCTTTGTCTACACTACCGTTCACGCTTCTGTGTTTGTGATTATGATTTCGCCTACGATTTTAATTTATCTCTTCGTTAGTAGAATAGTTAGGTAGTAGGCAATAGTGGGTAGTAGTACTGGTGCAGCCCAGCAGAACCTGAACTTGCGGCCGCATGGCACGGGTTTGATTTGGGGTTTAGGGGTTTAGGGTTTAGAGTTTAGGGTTTGGGGCTTGAGGAGTTTAGGGCTTAGGGCCTACTGCTTCTCGGAATTTCGCATAAGACCGCAGAGTAACTCCGACAAACGCCCACATAGTAAAACGTCCAACTCCAGCAAGCACACTTGACACTGAACAACTCGGAAACGCATCCAAGCCATCGAGGCCCTGAAGTCCGCACGGCAAAGTCAACCCCAGACCCCCACCCCCTTTTTTTGAACCCAGACTCCTGGCCTTAAACCCTGAACCCTTTTGAGCAACGGACTTTGGAGGCTGCCGGCAAACATGCAACCCACCCTAAACCCTAAACCCTAAACCCTAAACCCTAAACCCCTAACCCCTAAACCATCCCGCCAGCTCTGGCACTCCGAATTCCAGAGTCAGCAGGGAGCCGACGAAAATGATTGCTGTGGCGGGATGGGCCTCGCAGGGACAGGTAGTTGGCACACCGATTTGGGGGTTTCCTAACTTGAAGGTTCATGGGTAGCTATAAGTGGGGTTAGAAGTCGGGTAACTATAGCTAAAACTGGTTGTAACCTTCTTGAGGGTGCTTAGAAACCCAGTCTACTTGTAACTGCCCCTGAACTCGAAATGAATTTGTAGGTTCTCAGGGCTTAGCAAAGGGCGGTCACATGTTGCCTTAACCTAAACTCTTCTCTTGGAATGTATTGGTGCGAATCCGTCGGGCACTATGAATCAAACAGCGTGCTGTAGAGTTCTGCTGAACCTCTTGGCTAGAGTTTCTACTTCCTTTCGTGCATGTGTTCCTGAACTGGCTCGTGTGTTCCTCCGAGCTTGGGCGCACTCCTCTGAGCCCTAAACCCGACACCCTAAACCCTAGACCCTAAACCCTAAACCCTGAACCCTAAACCCTGACCCAAGAGACTTCGCCCTAAACCCCGAACCCTGAACGCCAAGAAACTCCTCCCAGGCTTAGGGCCCCCGGTTTAAGTTCAGGGCGCCTACTGCATGTAGATGGGGTTTAGGGCATCGCCACCCCCTTAAGAGTCACATCTCTCCCTTGCCCTCTAAACCCTAAACCCTAAACCCCTAAACCCTAAACCCTAAACCCCTCCATCTCAGCAACAGCTGTCGCAATAACACCCAAATCCACCTCGATGAGCGGCACGGCAATCAAACCCCAGCTATCGCCAGCTATGACGGTCCTTGGGTTTAGGGTTTAGGGTTTAGGGTTGAGGTAGCGGGGTGACAAGTAGGGTAACTGCGGCTATAAGCTTCTTTTGGTCACTTATAGCCACCCTCAAGCAAGCTTCAACTGCTGCTGCGAAGGGCAGCACAACAATTGAGCCTGCTTCAAGGAGCACTTTTCTTGGCGGGTTTCGTGGGTCTTGGTGAAGGTCAGGCTCTAAAGACCTGTGTGCCAGTCATCGCAATAGCAACAGTGCCAGCAATTGTATCGCCATGCCTTACCAAGTTCCGCGTGAAGGGGCCCTCCATTGGGATGTTCCCCCCTATGCTAGCAGTCCTCAGTAGGGTGTATATATCGGGGCGACTATAACCCCTTTTCAGGACTCAAGGCCCCCCTAAACCCCCTTTAGGGGGTTTATCAAACACCCGAAGCCCCCCTTAAAAACCCCGTTAGGGTTTAGGGTTTAGGGCCCTTGGTGGCCCTCTTGGGCAGCTTGGGCTACAGGTTTAGGGTTTAGGGTTTAAGGGTTAAGGGTTAAGGGTTAAGGGTTTAGGGTTTAGGGGCATTCCGAATACAGGGCGAGGACGGTGAGAAGGCTCCAAGACTACGAGAAAGGCCTTGGGATGTTCCCCCTTATACTCACAGTGCTTAATCGGGATTATAATAGCGGGGGGGGGGGGTACTATAATTCCTATGAAGGACTGTGAGTAGAAAGCGGGAACATCCCAAGAGGAATACCTTAAGAGGCTTGGACCTCTAAACCCGGTGACGAGCGCTTCTATGCATCTTGGCTCTGGATGGGTGCGAAGATAAACCCAGCCATAAGGGAAAAATAGCAAGCATCCCAAGCTCCCACCTGCTTCAAGAGCGGCTTCTAAGCAGCCTACATAAGGCTAGATTATCATGGTAGCCCAGTAACCACATTATGACAACGGCACCCTTCTTTGGGTTGGTTAGTTTATAAGGGAAATCTACCAAGCTATAGGTACCCTACTTGGAACCCTACATCTACGCACCCTTTGGAAGCCACCAAGTCGCCGGGTAAACCCCCAAGCCCGAACTTAGTAGACTTGAGACTGTAGCCAACCGAGGAGGTCACTTTCGCCTTCTGGAGGATTTTAGGGTTTAGGGTTTAGGGCTAGGGTTTAGGGTGTGGGCTTCAGGGCGAAGGTTTTTAGAGCTTAGGGCTTAGGAGTTTCCATTCCCGGGGGTGCGAAAAAGACAAAACTTGCACAGGTATCTGCTATTTGCTTAAGACCCCCCCCAAAAAAAATGAAAGAACAATCTTCTTCCTACAAGGGTAAGAAAAAGACTATTCTCTTCTGTGTTTTTGGGGGTTCTCTGAAGCAAATAGCAGGTATCCGGACTGCCAAGTCTCTTGAAGAGGAGCAGGTTCGCATCCATGACCTGGGTTGGGATCTTCTGACTGGGTGCGGTTTAGGGCTTAGGGTTTAGGGTTTAGGGCTTAGGGGCTTGGAGGCTTGAGATCTTCTGGGTTTCAGGGGGTAGGACTGCAAGCAGCGGCCTGTGTCAAGTTTCGTTGGCTTCGTGCCGTTGGGCAGAGTTAGGGTTTCTGGGGCTCTTTTTTGGTGTTTAAGCTTTGGTGCCCGGGCCTGTGACGGATACTGCAACACCCCAGGGTTTAGGGTTTAGGGTCTCGGGTTTAGGGTTTAGGAGGTCTTCCGGTACAGCGAGCTTGTAGAGACTAGGGGCAGGACACCAAGCTTGTGTTTTTTTTTTTGTTTTGCCTAGGGCCTTTTTCTTTCCTGCACGTCCTTGGCGGGATCCACATCGCAAGGATCTCCACGAGAGTTCCACGATTCATGACTGTGAAGGAAGGGATTTGCAAGGCGTCCTGCCTTGCCTCCCTGCTTGTCTGCTGGCCTAAAGCACAAGATTCACCCCAGCATTAACACGAAACATGGTGCAGTGCCAGGGTTTTGGGGCTTTGCATCAGCTGTGCTGACCGTTTTCAGCAATTTTCAAGTAAACCGGTCCGGTGAGAGAATCTGAGGGAGAATAAAGTCGCAGGGGGAAGCAGTCGACTGCTTACCGTGGAGCCCGCCCATCACGCATGCTTCCTGTCACGGTCCCGATATACACAGTCGCGCTAGCATGGATACGCATGGGGTGGTCAAAACTCCTGCTGAACAGAGGAAGAAGCACGGCCCGAACTGAAAGAAAAACACGGCTTAACGTGACCGACACCAAGTTTTTGGTCTCCAAGCCCGCCGGACCAGCCAGCTTGTTGTACTCTGGATGTTTGGACCATCACGGCTCCAGGCCCTCGAAGGACGCAATTCCACCAAAAAATCAACCAACATGGGCTCTCAAGGTAGTTGGTTGGGGTTGCAGGGTTGCTTGCACTTCGCCACCCACCATGCAACAGCGTGCACAGGTTCCTCGAGTCCCACAAGCAAGCTTCTAAACCCTAAACCCTAAGCCCTAAACCCTAAACCCCAAGCCCTAAACCCTAAGCCCTAAACCAACCCTAAACCCTAAACCCCACCAAACCCCAGAGAGCCCAAGCCCCCCCCCCCCCCCCCCCCGCAGGTTTCGGGGGCGAGGCACCGAGCCAGCAGCTCGCTGGCACTGGTCGCAGTCCGTGAGCTCAGGGTTCTCTGTGATGAGCCTGCAGCATTGGGATGTTTAGGGTTAGGGTTTAGGGTTTAGGGTTTAGGGTTTAGGGTTTAGGGTTTAGGGTTTAGGGTTTAGGGTTTCGGGTTTAGAGTTTAGGGTTTAGGGTTTAGGGTTTGAGGGAGCTTAGGGTTTTGGGTTGAGGGATTCGGGTTCAGGGGGTTTAAGGGGGGTTCTTTGAGGGCGTTAAGGGGGCTTAAGAGGTTTTACGGATGGTTTCAGGCGGTTTAGGGTTTAGGGTTAGTCCTTAATACGGGTTCTCGTACCCCTTTGATCATCCCTATAAAGGACTGTTAGTATAAGGGGCCAGGGGGAACATCTGAACTGCACCACGCATCATGGTCCCTTACCCCATCTTGGAGGACATCTACACCCTAGACCCAGGCCCAACTTGAAGGCCCCTCCCCCTAATATTAAACCCCCCCTACCCCGGATATTTAAAAAACCCAATATCCTATAATATAATTACAATGGGGGGGTATTTAATATATTGGGGGGTAGGGGAGGGTTTAATATTAGGGGGAGGGATTACTTGTAAGAGAGGCTACAAGTGGCCTAATTATTGTTCTAGCCATAGTTACCCGACTTACAACCCAGTACCCAGGGTGGCACCCTGCCCCACTTCTGAGGGCGGTGCGAGGTCTAAGTACCCATGAACCTCCAACAAGGACCCTAAACCCTAAACCGGCTAAGGATCGGAAAGCTCCTTTGAGGCGTCCAGGAGCCTTCTGAAAGGGACCAGGACTCCCTGAGCCCAAGAAGGCCAAGAAGCCCCAAACCCTAAACCCTAAACCCTAAACCCTAAACCCTAAACCCTAAACCCTAAACCCTAAACCCTAAACCCTAAACCCTAAACCCTAAAACCTAACCGGGTTTCGGAAACCAAGGCGCGGATAAACTAGCTCCACGAGGAGCATTGCCCACACGCTCCTGGGACAAAAGGGGCAACTTGGGGGTTTACGAAAACATGTTTTTCTGTTTTTGATGACTTGGAGGGTTTGGGGTTTAGGGTTTTTTTGCCACCAGAGTTTAGGGTTTAGGGTTTAGGGGACCCCCCAAAAGTCGATCCCGGATAGAAGCATTCCCTTACGACCAGGACCCCAATAAGGTACCCCCCCCCCCCCCCAAATTTTCGGAAACCTCCACTTCTGGCGGGGTTTTACCATGTCGGAGTTGATCAAAATACCTGCTCCCAACATTACCCCATATTTCCCTTCGAAACCAATAGGAACCCTTGAATCATTTCCCAGAAGGATTTAGATAAACCCCCATTTAGGGTTCGGCAAGGGCTGTGCCTGTTGTTTTTTCTTCTGTGCCTCCCAAGGCATTTCCGCAGTTGGTTTGAATCGTCAACATCGAGCATGGTGCGAAATACTGCCTATAGGGTACTGTGTCATCCATCTCTCTTGCATTGGTGTGTGCAGACCTCAGATTTAGTGGAGATGGAGGTCGATGTCGAAAGGGCTTTGGGCTGGCCTAGCTCCGCCTCACCCCTCTCCCGTACACCTTTCAACCTTTCAGCTTTTAAACCCTTAAATCCTTTAAACCCTAAAACCCTTAAAACCTTGAAACCTTTAAACCCTAAAACCCTTAAAACTTTGAAACCTTTAAACCCTAAAACCCTTAAACCCTAAATAAACCCTCTCAGGTTCAAGAGAGCAGAGGATTCCGGTTTACAAGGGAGCCCAGTGTCCATTGTCTTGCTACAAGTTCGGCCTGCCTGCTCTTCTCACTCTTCTAAGCAGTGGGTTCCCTAGACTCATGGGTTCCCCTACTACCCCCCGGCTTTATACTACCCCCTTAAATAGCCTTAATTGGGCTTATCCCTAAATCTTACTGGCACAAAACCCAAGGAAATAAAAGTTGAAACTTTCAGAATAAACTACCTTATAACAAGCCCAAAAGTTGAAAAGTTGGGTTTTGAGCCCGTCAGACAGTAGCAGCTCCCAAGAGGGGACACTCCAATCAGCACGTGCTGTGCGAGCATTCAAATTCCAGACCCCCGTGCAGGATCTTGGGCACGGAGCCGCGGAGCCCAAATAACTCTAAAACCACCTGGTTTAGGGTTTAGGGTTTAGGGTTTTCTCACAGGTTCTGCAGGAAACGTCAACTGGCCACCACACTACCCCCGCTACCGATATCCTTCCAATGGCACTAGGGGCCCAAAAGAACCCAGAATCACCCCTTGTACCCCAATACCCGGATCCTTATGTTTCTGTGTGTTTGTGGGCCCCAAGGCCCTTCGTTGCGCCAGCAGAGGCTCTGCGGCCCCATACGTGCGCTGGCAACAGCACACGCGCGCGCGCATACGCGCGCTTTCAAGCTGCTGCATACAGTATGAAGCGCATCCCCACGTACCCAGGAATCTACAGGTATACGTCTTCTGTATACATAGAATACAAATATTTAAGATCATCGAATCTGGTATATACATACCTCCCGCGAAACCCACCGAGGTCAACAGGCCGGGTGGCATTATGACGAAGCAGAAGAGGAAAGACCACAGCAGCGTCTTCATACAGGTTGTAGCCATCGTCAGGAGCTTTCGCAACCTGGGCTTGTTTTGTTTTTTCAGATGGGTGTTTCCGAAAAGGGGGGGGGGGGTACCCTTTTTGGGGTTCCCTTTAAGGGGGATCTCTTTCCTTGGGGACATCAAGGGGGTGCCCCTATTTTGGGGAGGGATGGGCTCGAGGCTCGAAACCCTGTCCTACGCACTTTGAGGTGCTTGATGTGGAGGCCTGGGCTCTTGGGTCGTAGTTGAAAGCTTTGAGTTGGGATGTTCCCCCTTATACTAGCAGGCCTTAGCTGGGACGATGGCGTACCCCTTATGATAATCTCTGTCCCCTGTGAGAATCTCTGTGAAGGACTGTTCGTACTTAGTTGCTGAGTTCAGAAGCCCCCCAACAGTGTACACTTTCAGTTCTGTAGGGGATTATGGTATCCCAAAAAGTGTAAGGTGTGCTCACTCAGCTACTAAGAGTCTCATGGGGCAACATCCCAGCTCAGGGTTCGGGCAAGGGTTTATTGACCCTCCGTTGCCTCTTCCAGGCTATTTCTGGCCACGGTTTAGGGTTTAGGTTTTAGGGTTTAGGGTTGAGGGTTGAGGGTTTAGGGTTAAGGGTAAAGGGTTTGGGGTTTAATTAGGGGCGGGGGGGGGGGGGGGGGAGGAGGCAAGGTCCATTCATCAAGAATATGACTAGTATGAGTATTCTTCATGCTGCAGATGGTTCTTGCAACTCTTTGATATTTCATCGCATGAATACTAATAAGCAATCGTAGTATGCATTGCATTCAGAATGTACTTGCATCTTTTGAGCGATTCTGCCGACGACCATGTCCCAATCCGCAACCCCCAGCCCAAACAAATCTCCTCAACCCAGCAGCACCCGATCCTGAAATGCCCACCAGTGTTACTCAGTCAGGCCAGACACATCCGAAAGACCCTCTCTCTCTCTCTCTCTCACAGGCGCTCAGTCAATGTCAGGCCTGTCGTGGCATCACAGCCAGCAGAGGCAATGGCCCGCGACCACTGCACTTACAGGAACAGGCGACTCAAATCGGCAGTGGCTCTTTGACCACCGCGCACACAGACCGCTCTTGCATGGCACTTACTCGCACTTGCCCATCAGCAACGACGAACCCTGTCCCCGTGAGAAGCAGGAACCGACTCAATCATGAAAACGCAATCGAAGTAGAAACGCATAAGATGTTGCACACACTCCTGCCATCGTTCAGTATCCGTGACGACAGTAAGCTGCACGACAAAAGGGGGCACTTTGCCCAGCAACCGAAGCCAGCTAAGCCAAGAAAGAACTGCGCTGGTAAAATCATCGTCAGCGAACGATAACTGCATCCAACCTTCCTGGACATCCAGCCACTTGAAGTGAACCCTAAACCCTTTTGAGCCCAGGCTCAATCCTGTAACCTGAATTCCTATACCCCTTAAGCCCGATTTAAGCCTGTGCTGCTCCAGACTCGATGTGGACTTGACGAGAGATGACCAGAACACCCTACGGAAGGATCAACTGTGCATCCAGGCGGCTCTTTCAGATATGTTATTCTGCGAAGCAGCCTGAGAATACCTCATCGCAGGCGCCATGGTAAGAGATGCTAAGGAAAACCCTAAACCCTGAACCCTAAACCCTAAACCTTGCACACATCTGCCGCAAAGTCCACAGCACCAGCTTATCGCACCGAATGGCACCAACTGCAGCTTGGATGGACAACGAACTCACAAGCATATTCATCTCCCCGAAGCACAACTGAGGCCCTACACCTGCTAAGCCCCTGTGTGTTGTGCACCCAGCCCGCACGAGGTCCGAAAGCCCAAGCACAAGAATCAGGCCTGCTCAGTTCAGATTGACATGGCCAGGCAAATCTGCAACGAAATGATGGCCCTGAGGCCCTCATATAGGGGCCTTATCAATTAGAAGCACGGTTCTGGGGGTCATTCTAGACTGGGCAGCTTTTGGTTGTAGTACACTGTAAGTAAAAAGTGTGGTGAGGGCGCAAGCTTGGGATGTTCCCCCCTTATACTAACAGCTCCTTGAGAGGGATAATAGGGGGGGTTCTATCATCATAATCCCGATTAAGGAGCTGTCAGTATACGGGGGGAACATCCCAAGCAAGCAAGCCATGAAATCTTTAAGCCCCTGCCGCCGAAATGGGGGCGCTTCTGAGCCAAGGTACGCATTATGCGTATGATTCTCAGGAACCGGAGCCACACGAACTGCTCCATCAGCATCTGTTCGGGTCGACGAAGGAGGGTGGAGGGCGTTTGAGCGCTACCCAAAACCCCCCTTTCTTCTCAACCAGTCTCCCACACCGGAAACCCTAAATAAGCCCAGGGTGCTCTTGTGGCAAGATCACCAGGATACCGCTTAGGACTTAGATCTCACGAGGGGACAGTGCCCATCCCCACTCTCACCCAGCAGCCTGGCGTCTAATCCTTCGACCCTTTCTTCAACAAGGGGCTCTCTGAAACCCTAGAACCTAACCAAGGGATCCTGATTAAAGAAATCCCGGAGCCCAAAAACCCAAACTCCCTATAACCCTATAACCCTAAACCCCAAACCCTAAACCCTATACTAAACCCTAAACCCCAAACCCTAAACCCTACTCGGCCTGCTCTTGATGCAGGATGCGCTCCACAATCAGATCTACCTCAACTGGTGTGGGGTTTAGGGTTTAAGGTTTAGGGGTTTAGGGGTTGAGGGTGACCATGGGGGGAGGGGCATTCCGAAAATCAGGGGTGAGGGGTACCCCGAAGATGTTCTGAAATACCCCCATAGCCAGACCCTTGTCGTTGTCTCTTAGCTGCTTACTTCTACATCTTGTTTTTGGGTGGGAGGCGGGAAGGGGGGCAGGGTGGGCGGGCTAGAATTGTACTCAAGGGCCCGCCAGAGGCGGGAACCTAAACCCTAAACCCTAAACCCTAAACCCTAAACCCTAAACCCTAAAACCCTAAACCCTAAACCCTTTTTTGCAGCCGGACTGGGGGCGTTGCCGGAATACTGCTAATCCCACTTCGCTCCATCTCATGATATTCACAAGACAGCGCAAGCCAAAAACATGCAAACGAACAACATCCTTAACCCTAAACCCTAAACCCTAAACCCTAAACCCTAAACCCTAAACCCTAAACCCTAAACCCTAAACCCTAAACCCTAAACAAACCTGATTTGGGGTGTTTCAGGTTGTGAGGCGCTTAGGGAAGCCTTATGGAGTAGAAGGGGCTTGCAGTGATGGGGCCGGGCGGACTCGGATTTGCGTTGTTACCCAAAACAGACATATGCCCGAAGCCCCAACCATGTTCAGCAGCAACAGGCTTTCTTCACAAACCCTAAACCCTAAACCCTAAACCCCAAACCCCAAACCCCAATCCCATGACTCAAAAAAAGCCGAGTCTGCGCACGAGCTCTGAAAGGGAGTCGAACTTGGTCCCCTAACCCTGAACCCTAAACCCTAAACCCTATATGCCCCCTTAGGGGATCTTCAAAACGGGGTCCCCAAACCCGAGGGTACACCCTTATGGGTCCGAGGTCGCGTCCCACGAACCTCTCGAGCTACGGCTGGATCTGAAATCTGAACTACCCTAAACCACCCTAAGGGTTTAGGGTTTAGGGTTTAGGGTTTAGGGTTTAACAAGCCCTAAGCCCTAAACTTTGGAACTTTTGGGGGCTTAGATGGGCTTTTGAAACGTTCGACTTTGTGGCAAGACTCCAACTCAGGGTCTCGAGCCAGGGCTGCTCTGAACCCAAACCCTATGCCTGATCTGAGAGGTCCTGGGTGGAGATGGGTCAGAGTTGGGATGTTCCCCCTTATACTAACAGCCCTTCATAGGAACATCCTAAGGTCAGGCTCATGCTGAAGTGCGAGGTCAGGTTTTAGGGTTTACCCTGAACCCTAAACCCTAAATCCTAAACCCTAAACCGTGGGTTGAGGGTTGGGGTCTCTGCCGAAGTTGCAAATCCAGTTATGAGAATGAACAGGTCGATCCTGGGTGATGCCGTTCCATCTACAGGTTTAGGGTTTGGGGTTTGAGGTTTAGGATTTAGGGTTTCGAGGACACATATAGGGTTCTTAAGGGAGGGGGGGGGGGTTCAAGGGGGTATGTACCCAATGTTGCCAAATACTCCCCACTACTCCGTCCCTAAGGCTCCCTAAGCTTCCCTATGGTTCCCTAGGTACCTATCCCCCATGAACCCCCTCCCTCAAGAACCCCATAACACCCCGATGATGGCCTCGTCCTGTTGGGTTTACTTGGAGGTTCATGGGTACTTCTAAGTGGGGTTAGAAGTAGGGCAACTATGGTTACAACAATAATTAGGCTACTTAAAACCCCTCTTATAAGTACCCTTGAACCGCCAAGTAGGGTTTAGGGAGTTTAAGCATTTGGGTATGTCCAGTTGTGATGCCACCAAAGGTTTAAGTGGCACAAGTACCTCTGACCGCAAGGCGACGGCAAAAAGTGCGCCACACACGGATGGTTTAGGGTTTAGGGACGATAAGTTTCCACTGTGGCTCTGAGGCCTATGTCTACACGAGCTCTAAGCCTGAAGGTACGGCGATGAAACTTGGTAGATGGTTCCGCCCAGGCAACAAAAAGGAACCCTCAAAGCCTGAAACCCTAGACCCTACAAAGCCCCTAAACCCAACGGCGGCAGAGGGTCAGAAGGAAGTTGTCCACAAACACGTTGCATCGCTTGACCCAGCACCACCCTATGTATTCCAGGAGGTACCTTGCAGAGCAGTCCCTAAATCTAAACCCTAAACCCTAAGGCATCTGGGCTTGTGGCGTCGGCCTGGAAAATTACACAGCAACCCAAACATCCCCTAGCCCCACCCCCCCCCCAAAAAAAAATAGCAAAACAATACAAACAATTAATAAATCACTAAATAACAATTAATAAACCATTGAATAACTAAATATGTTATATATATATATATGTATACATATATATATATATACCACATATCTATATTTACAGGTTTACTTATTGATAATCACACTATAAAAGCCCTGAAAAGCCCCTGTCATCTAGGGTTCGGGTTGAACGATGACCACAACAGAAGCTGACTCTGAGTCTAGTCTGCTGCTGGAAGAGGGGCTAGGTGATCCCAGCACCCTGCAACCACGGGGTTTGGGGTTTAGGGTTTAGGATTTAGGGTTTAGGATGAGGGTTTAGGCTTAAACGGTTTAGGGTTTAGGGTTTGCAGAACTCTCCAAGGCGCAGTCTTCACCAAGTATGCTGTAAGGACACAAAACTGACTTCTAGAGGCCGCGAGCCGTAAACTCCGTAAACCCTAAAGCCTTCAACCCCTAAACCGTGGGATGTTTTTCTAGGGTTTAGGGTTTAGGGTTTAGGGAATAACAGTCCTTAATAGGGATTATAATAGGGGGTACTATAATCCCTATCAAGGACTGTTCATATAAGAAGGAACATCCAACCTAAACCCTGAACTCCAAACCCTCTACATCCAAGCCGTTTGCCAGGGCACACAATCAGGCAAACATCCCGTGCAATCGACATCCAGTCGGAACGGTCCTGGCCTGCACACGAATCTTAGCGGATTGCTCTTAGCCATTCCTGCTTCGCAGCTAGAAATCCAAAGCTTCCATGTTGCTTCTGGTGCTATACACAAGTTTAGAAGGTTAGGTATGCTATGATTGGAAGCCTGGGCTTGTATGCGTTAGCAGAAAGAAATAGAGAGAGAAAGAGGAGAGCAAGAGAGAGAGAGAGAAAGAGAAAACAAAACAAAATGCAGAAAGAGAGGGACGGTTTAGGGTTTAAATTTTAGGGAGAACCCTAAACCCTAAACCCTAATGATCTGGTGCTGTTTCTCCGGTGGGGACCGGCTCCTTGTGCCCAGTGAACTCCTTACAACGCCTGTCCGAACCTGACCCGGAGTCCATACACGGTTTACGGTTTAGGGTTTAGGGCTTAGGGTTTAGGATGCAAGATGTTAACGACCGGAAGAACGACCGTGGGTCTCTGAAGGCTCATGGGAAGGAATTTCGCCTCCTCTGGAGCTAAAACCCTACTTAGGACTAGGGTATAGGGTTTAGGGTTTAGGATACGAGTAGCCATGAACCTTCAAGCAGGGGTCCTACCGAAGCAGCCAGAATCCTCAGCAAGGCTCGTGCTTAAAGGCAATCGTCAAGATCTCCACAAGTTCGTCCAGCCCCCCCTAAACCCTAAACCCTAAACCCTAAACCCTAAACCCTAAACCCGGGTCCCCTACACATCTTGAGCTTGCCGGCCTGCAGCCCTCCGGTCGATGTCGGCGCACGTAAGGTAAGCGTCAAACCTTGAGAAGGCTCGAGGACTTGAGGACATGATGCCATGAGGATTCGGGTTTAGGGTTTAGGGTTTAGGGTTTAGGGTTTAGGGTTTAGGGTTCAGGGTAGTGCTTTCGCAAGTGCGCAGTCGCTTTCCTCTTCGAGTCTTGGATTGGACGGTGAGTGAGCGATAAATAGAGTGAGCATAACCCGAAACCCTAAACCAGACACGACGTACGCCCAACCGCCAGTGCCACGACGGCGGGCACGCGCGCCAAAAACATTCCAGGCGTTCTAGCAAACAATCCACTAGCTTGGTGAGAAGCGATAACGTACGATGAGAACTCCGACAAAAATGGAAACTTCACCGCGGCCTTCACGATATGTTGCTGTACGCTCAATTTGGTCAGTGTCGCTTTGCCTTGCTATGGAACGGAGCGGGGATGACTTCCAGTAGTGGATGCTTCACACTCGAATTACGTTGATTAAACCCCAAACCCTGAACCCTAAACGACAATCGGCAGTCCTTGGAATCAAGGGGCCGGCTTCGGATTTGCAGTTAAGGGCTTGCAAAGGGGTGGAGAAGGGATCAGCAGTTACTTCCGAATCAACTCCGGTTTCTGGTTTAGGGTTTGGGGTTTAGGGCTTAAGGTTTAGGGCTTCGGGTTATTTCGGGTTCCTTCTAAGGCTAGACGTGTGAGGCTCAAGAGCAATCTGGGCTGCATCTGTGACACCCACCCCAACGCTACCGAAGCTTTCTGGCTGAGACCACACGGCGACAAAAAAAAAAGTCGACCGTTTCGTTCCACTGGCGGTGGGTTCCTTCTTCGACCCTACTTTGGCGTAGACCCTGGAAGAAAAGTGTATACTTTGTTAGGTATAAGTAGCTACAATAGGCACCCAGAACCCAAAAAAGTATTAAAAGTACAGTACGTACTCCAGAACCCAGTTTGGAGCCCCACTCTGTTTACAAGCCACCTGCCAGTAACTGCGCATCAAGAAAGGCAAGAAGGTCACCCAACCAGCCTACCCCTTGTTTGCAACGGGCCTTTTCTGCACCAAAAAACCCCAACCCCTGAACCGTAAGATTCCCTAAAACCTGTTTTCCTAAACCCGAAACCCAGAAACCATAAACCCTAAACCCTAAACCCTAAACAGGTCTGAGACCTTTACGCCGTGAGACAGAGTGAGCAGGCCCAGTCCATTGACAACCACCGGGTGCCGCAGGAACCGCAGGACTATCAAGACCGGCCTGTAGCTCCCAAAGGGGTTTAGGGTTTAGGGTTTAGGGTGCCGAGTCAGTTGGGTTTTAACGTCTTGCGTTTGGGGTTTTAGGCTCAGGCTAAGTCACGACGTGACCGTGCTGCGGGTTGCTCGGTTGTCGGGTGAATGTAGTTTGCTACTCACCATGCGGACCTGCACGTTGACTGTGAGCTCCCTCTCTCTCTCTTCTTCTTCTTCTTCTTCTTCTTCTTCTTCTTCCTTCATTTTCTCTTCCTTTCTTTTTCATATTATTCTTCTTTTCTTCTTCCTTCTTGTTTTCTTCTTCTTCTTCTTCCTTGGAATCTCTCACTCATGAAGGATTTCCTCACAGTTTTAGTTCTAACCGCGTGAACACAACCATCAATCACCAGGCTTCTTTCTTCCTTTAATCTCACGCTCACCCAACTCTCGGGACAATAATAAGACGAAGAGAATGAATGAATGAGAGAGCGAAGTGAATTCATGAACAAGCGAACGCAATGAATGAGTGAACGAAGTAAGAAGAGAACATTCCTCGTCCTCTGCACGTTCGGGGGTCCCCGTCCTCTGGCGCAGAGTACTCGGGTGGACATAGACATACACACGAAGCTCGCCCCCCCATTCGATCTGTTCCGCCCAAAGTCAAACAATATGTACCACCCACTGCAAGAGATCAAGCGATCTCTCTCTCCCTCCTTCTCTCCCTCCCTCCCTCCCTCCCTCCCTCTCTCCCTCTCTCCCTCTCTCCCTCTCTCCCTCTCTCCCTCTCTCCCTCTCTCCCTCTCTTTCGCGCGGGCCCGAAATCCCCTCTGCCCCCTGATTTCGGTAATAGGTCAGGTGCTCGGGATTGCTCGGAAAAAGATGGATCCGACCCTCAGCATCTCATTACCCCCCCCCCCCCCCTCTGAGCACGCCGGACAGAAGGAACCCGAAACTGAGTGGAGCACAGATGAGCATTTAGGGATGTTTGAAAGGGTCGGTAACGTTCAAAAACCCCTTAAAAAAAAACCCTCAATGCAACGTTTAAAAACCCCAAACAAAAAACGGTATCGACAGAGCTGAGGGCAAGTCCAACTCACCTGACCAGTGGTGGACCTCGGCGAGTTTCAGTCGTGGGTTCTGCTGCTCTTAGCAGGGTAGCTATAAATTTAATTTTTACCTGGCCTTCTTAAGAAACCCAATACACCCAAAAAGGCTAAAGATGTAAAGTTACAGTAAAGCACCACAAAGGGTTTATAGGGCTCAGGCAAACTTGTGGACTGGTGGGTGGTGCTGACTGAGGCTCTACGTAGGGGCGACAAGTGGTTATAACCAGAAGCTCCCTTTTCTTTGTTTTTTTTTTTTTTGGGTGGGGGGGGGGGGGGGGGAGGAGGGGCACTCATGATTACTTTATACTTAAAACTACAAGTATCTATGCCATGCTTGTTGAATGCTTCCCTCGTGAGTCTGGAAAAACGAGAATAGTGCCTGACCGCATGAAAAATGCAAGGATTGCACAAGGTCCGGCACGGCACGAGACGAAGGCATGCCACGAGGATTCGATGCGAAGACAAGGCATGAGAACACCAAGACCCGGGAGTAACCTAGGAATAAAAAGGGTACCCTTTTTGGTTTTAAGGGGCTCATCAGCAACCCTGAAAAAAGGGCCTACTCCCGGTCCTGGACACAATACATAAGCACGACTCGACTCACAAGCAAGGGACACGAGCACGAGACAAGACATGAGGACACAACAGGAGACAAGACACCAGGACTCGTGTGGTGTGGAGAGACTTTCAAACGCAAAGCATGACTGCGACGCCATGCTACGATCGACAGGCATGGGATCAAGCACTGAGAGTGTCTGCATTTTGACACGCATGCGCAGGTCAGGCTGCAAAAGCTCCGACGTCTAAGTGCCAGCACTTAGAGTCTACGTTTTCCATGCAAAGGCCATGGTCACGCTCCGACACGGCGACCGCTAATGCTTTTGACGCAAAACCGATGCCAGAACGGGGGTTGCACAAGAAGAGTTGCGCGGGACACCATTCACGCTTGCCACTTGAATGCAAACGCAACTGTTTTTGTCAATGGCCTCTGGATCCGGAACCATCCCCGACCCCTAAACTTGGAACCAAACTGCTACGCATACAGAAACTTCTTAACTTTTTCTTTAAATCCGATCTCTACCAGAGTTTTCAGGGTTTAGGGTTTAGGGTTAAGGGCTGTTGCAAGCCGTCCGTCCCGCCCCCTCCCAACCCCATTATCCAAAACCGCAGGGTGAGGATTGTTTAAGGTTCAGGTTTAGGGTTTAGGGTTTAGGGTTTAGGGTTTAGGGTTTTGGGTTTTGGGTTTAGGGTTCAGGGTTCAGGGTCAGCGTTGAGGGCTAGGCTGGTAGCTTGAACCGGCGACGTGGGGATGCGGCTAAGGGTCGGAGGGAGGCATGTCTATACTCCCCTCAGAACCTTAATAAATATAATATTAAAGGGTTAGGGTTTAGGGTTTCGGGTTTAAAGGTTTAAAGGTTTAAAAGTTTAAAGGTTTAAAGGTGTAAAGGTTTAAAGGTGTAAAGGTGTAAAGGTGTAAAGGTGTAAAGGTGTAAAGGTTTAAAGGTTTAAAGGTTTAAAGGTTTAAAGGTTTAAAGGTTTAAAGGTTTAAAGGTTTAAAGGTTTAAAGGTTTAAAGGTTTAAAGGTTTAAAGGTTTAAAGGTTTAAAGGTTTAAAGGTTTAAAGGTTTAAAGGTTTAAAGGTTTAAAAGTTTAAAGGTTTAAAGGTTTAAAGGTTTAAAGGTTTAAAGGTTTAAAGGTTTAAAGGTTTAAAGGTTTAAAGGTTTAAAGGTTTAAAGGTTTAAAGGTTTAAAGGTTTAAAGGTTTAAAGGTTTAAAGGTTTAGGGTTATATGTTTAATGCCCTCTTGAGTTTTATATGAACTTAAACAAACAAAACATAAATCCCAAGGGGGCTATAGATGTAACTCAAGGTTCCATGCTACTCCCCACTACTCCCTAGCGCTCCGGTAGCTTCCCTAAGGTTTAGGGTTTAGGGTTTAGGGTTTAGGGTTTAGGGTTGAGGGTTTAGGGTTTAGGGTTTAGGGTTTAGGGCTTAGGGAACCTACCCCCCATGAACATGCCGCCCTTAAGACCCCTATAATCTCTTGGCTGCACTCAGGAGGGTAGCTATAAATTAACCTTTCAGCTGCCTGAATAAGAAACCCAATAAACCCAAAAAGGTAAGGATCTGAAGTTACAGTAAAGTACCACAAAGATCTTATCTGCAGGTGTCCACCTAAAGGTTGCAATTCCTTAGCGACCCAAGTGAACCCTCAAATTGGGCTCGCAGAATTATCCGCGACTACTCTACCCCCTACTGAGATATCTGGACCCCAAGCCCTAAACAACCCTAAACCCTAAACCCCCCTTTCAAGGTTCAAGTCTCCCTAAACCCTAAACGAACCCTAAACCCTAAACCCCCTGTCAAGGTTCAAGTCTCCCTAAACCCTAAACCCCAAATCTGCCCAGCAGCGAGCGCCGCTTCCCTTGAATGAACTGCGAGGCAATGAGTGGGGGCTTCGTAGGTCCTTCGGTGGCAAGATGCATTCTGGGAAGCATCGGCTCGGGGGTTCTGTGGTCGGGTGTAGGGTTTAGGGTTTAGGGTTGAGGGCTTCGGGACCACGGGGCTGTTCCATCAGGCACACAGCATGATAGAATGGTAGAGTGCAAACTCAGGATTACAGCCACCCATCCCCATCCTCTCTTGCTGCTCAGTTTGCTGAAGTGCCGGAGCAATCCACTATGGTTTATCAAGAGCAAGCCAGCGAACCAGTAGGTACCACTAGTCCCACTACAAGGCTGCAGTTTGACTTGGGTTTAGGGCTTAGGGCTCAAGGTTTAGGGCTTAGGCCAGCCCTTCACAGAACCCTAAACCCTAAACCCTAAACCCTAAACCCTAAACCCTAAACCCACGGCATGCGGCTATGGAGTAGAGAAGCCATCCCGTGCTTATGAACATGCAGTATGACCATACCAAGACGACGTTGACATCACAATCTTATTGTGTTGTTCGATCGAACTATGGTGGTATTGTCATGCTAGATTGTAATGATGCTATAATCCAAGATACTACGAGTATGACATAGCATTATCTTACTATCTTGCTGCATCAGTATACATATATACATGTACATTGCTTACGATAATGATGTTGCATCATTGCTTAACAATTTCACTGTACCATGTTACTATAATATTGAAATTTTAGATCTGGGGAGACGAAGACCTCAGGGGTGCCGCGCTTGCGAGCATGTACCGGGGCTCTGCTCGCCTTGCCTACATGTCCTGATGTTACCAGAAAGACAGAATAAGAAAGAACAGAAGAACATACTTTTATTACTATGAGTATCATTAGGACCATTATTCTGGTTTTATGCTGATGATTACTATTTTAATTGTTGCAGCCATTTGTTTTTTCTTGGTCGAGTGAGTTTATATGAGTACAGTACCGCACCATCATAAGAGCATATTCTGACCCTAAACCCTAAACCCTAAACCCTAAGCCTGGGGCAGCGTTTTCACTCCCCACGAACGCCCCAGGGGCCCGGTGAAGACATGACGGTGTGGAACAGTACAACATCGCCCTCGTTCTTAGTAGGGATTGAGGGAACTGGAACCCTATATACACCCTTTAAGGCTTTAAGGGATTATCTAGGGTGCCTCATTCCCCCATTCCCGTCTAAGAACCAGCCAGACATCAGAAGCCAAGTTGCTCCCAAAGTCCTTAGCCAAGGATCCATGGTGTTGCGCAAAGTTGTTGTCAGGAAATGGGGTCTCAAGCCCTAACTCCCTAAGCTGAATCCAGCCTCGCATTTCGTGTTCTACGACTGAAGCCGTGGGGGTACTTGAAGGTTCATGGGTAGTTCCAAGTAGAGCCCCCCTTATAACTACCCATGAAACTTCAAGTACGGAACAGTCTCCATCACAAGTAACTGGCCAATGCTGCCCTAAACCCTAAACCCTGAACCCTAAACCCTAAACTCTAAACCCTAAACCCCCAAACCTGCCGGGCGGCGCCACTAGAGTGATGAACGTCCGATGAATGGACGGACATGGAAGGTGAAACCTCGAACTCGATATGCTCGATTCGCTCGGGACCTGGCTTCGTATGAGCTTAGGGTTTTCGGGTTTAGGCTTAGGGTACCCTAAACCCTAAACCCTAAACCCTAAACCCTAAACCCTAAACCCTAAACCCTAAACCCTAAACCCTAAACCCTAACCCTAAACCCTAAGGTGGGCCAGGGCTCTAGCGATCCTGAGCACTGAAGCGTCTTTCCATACCTTCGGCCCAGAACTCTACCACTATACTACAGCCCAAGTATGACAACAGGTTTGGGGTTTTCAGTTCCCTTTAAGCTATGAGGGCAAATCGCACTGCAGTCCCTCCTCAAAAAAAGAAGTTCCCTTTAAGCCCCCTTTTTTGGACCCAGACTCCTGAAGTCAGCTGGGGAAGGCCTTAGTTCCCTAAGCCCTAAGCCCTAAATTTGAAGGAACCCAGTACCGAGAGCCCATGCCCCATCAACCCTGAGCCGGCTCAGTGTTTAGGATTCACGGGCAAAGCAGCGTGGTTTCGGAGAGAACTCGCCCAATGCTGCCTCCCAACCCGTTTTTAACCTAAAAAAACCCTACACCCTAAAGCCATAGGCCCTAAACTCCGAAACCCTAAACCCTAGCCCTAAACCCTAAACCCTAAACCCTAAACCCTAAAGCCCAAAACCCCAAAACCCCTGGATCCCCTTGCGCGAGCGCGGCCTTCTGCATCTAACGAGGTCCGCCGCTCGACCCCCAACTCCTGGGACCTCGGGGGCCACACGTGGAGGTTCATGGGTAGCTACAAGTAGGGTTATAAGTACCCCACAACTAAGGTTATGACCAGTTAA
Organism: Symbiodinium natans; assembly: GCA_905221605.1. NCBI lineage: Eukaryota > Dinophyceae > Suessiales > Symbiodiniaceae > Symbiodinium > Symbiodinium natans. The sequence continues at coordinate 1,054,324 of CAJNDS010002723.1, read as the reverse complement.
AGTTATAGTTACCCTACTTATAACCTCACTTATAGCTACCCATGAACCTTCAAGTAGGCTTCTTAAGGGATGGGGGCTTGGGCGCCTGTTTGGCCACAGCTCCCGGGTGCGGCGGGCCCTTCTCAGCTCGGTAGCCCAGGAATGATAAGTTTAAGGGTACATGTATATATATATATATGTATGTATACGTATACGTATCCTTCTTTTTTTTTTTGGGGGGGGGGGGGGGGGGGGGGGGGGGGGGGGGGGGGGTGGCGGGGGTGGTTACAAGGGAAAAAAGTACCACTGCCAAAGTTAGTTTCCTGGTGGGGGACGGGGGGCGTCGAAATTGAGCTTGGTGGCCTTGGGGGGGGGGGGGGGGGCATTTAGGATTTGGGCCCAGTTTCGGGTTGGGTTTCAGGTTTAGGGTTTGGTTGGGTCGGGGCCATTCGGTGGGGCGGGTCGGGTTCAGGGTCGAAGGTTTGGGGTTCATCGGGTGCAGGGTTGGACTCACCCCATACAAGCCTGCCTAGGGTAGTTATGGTCCCTCAGTATGGGCCCTTAAATGGGGGCCCCTTATATGCCCTCTACAGCCCTACACAACCCAAGGGCCCTTCAAGGTGAAGTAAGGGACCATATGAAGGGCCCATGTAGCTACCCTTAGGGCCTTAAAATTTGAAGAGCCCCAGTCATCGGCGTAAACTCCGACTGCCTGGGCTGACGTTGACGACAAGTAGCTCGCAAAAGAATGTTCGGGGTTTAGGGTTTAGGGTTTGTGTTTAACGTTTGTGGTTGACAAAAACCAAGCTCGAGGAGACTCTGTGACAGGAACTGCAGACAGTGCTTGGCGGCCGGACCCATCCTCAATCTCCCAGCCCCTGAACACCTGAACCTTTTTGTCAGTGTCAGCCCATGCACTACTGCTTGCTTAAGAACTCCCCCGAAATGAAGAATAGTAATCTCACAAGGCAGAATACATTTCGGTGGGGGTTTGGGGTTTACGTTTTAATGTTGCACCCGGTTTAGTGAGAGGGGGCACTATTATGCGATGTTCCGGAAATCATATAGGGGACCCCCCCATTGTTTAGGGCGGTCCTCAATTATGCGATGTTTGCCCGGCCGGGGTTGAAGGGCGGGGGGCCGGGGAGCCAGAAACTAAAAAAAGTTTTGAATAAGAAACTCCGGAGTTTTTTGGTGTCCAGCCTTATTTAAATTCCTTTTAAAATTTCATTACGGAACAGGCCCCCAAACAATTTTCCAAGGGAGTAGCCCACGAGCTGCCCTGATTCGCGTTAGCAAGTTGTTTCGGTGGTCCGCATTAATGCGGAGCCCCGGCGACCGTGGAGCTACAAAGCCTGGAAAGCTTAGACCATCAAGCTTCAAGGCTTCCCCTCAACCCCCTCGACCCCTAGCCGCCCTACCCCCAGCCCCAGTCCCAGCCCCAGTCCCAGCCCCAGCCCACAGTATTCAGGATCCCCGAAAACCCCAAAATTGTTTGGGGGAGGGGGGGGGGGGGGACCATTACGCATAGGCTTTCGTTTCGACAAGCCTAAACCCTAAACCCGCTGGACACTCAGGCCGAGGCGACGTCATGCTAGCGCTTGCCAGTGGCCAAGTGGGCGAATCTGGGGCTAAGCCGCCCCAACCCTAAATTGCTAAACCCTAAATTCTGCCCCCCGAACTCCCGATGTCAACTGCACTGCTGGCTTGCCAAAGACACCTCTAAGGCTTCCCTGAACCCCCCGAGGTGGACGGAAAGCGCATTCAGAGCTTGAGTTGCTGTGGGCTAAGGCCCCCCAGGGCCTATGAGTTCCCAGTCCCCTCAAGGTTCAAAGCTCTTATTTTTGTTTGTTGCAAAGGTTTTTTTGGGGGGCTTGGGGATGAGGGTTTCAAGGTGGATCTCCCTAAGACCCGTGGGCTTAAGAAGGCTAACTGCCTGTTGCGTGGGCTTCGCAGGCCGGCTGCAAGAACTGTGGGCCTTTTTTGAAGTTCACAAAGCTTGAGCCAAGAGGCCACCCAAAGCTGAGTGCCCCCGAGAGTTTAGGGCCTAGGGTGTTGAGATGCTTGGGCCCGATCTACGAGTTTGTTAATTTCGGGCTCTGGGGGGGTTTCTGGGGTTTAGGGTTTGGGGTTTAGGGTTTATGGGGGATTGGGGTAACCCTGGGATAAGTCCTACCCCTTTTTAAAACCGTGCTGAGGCCGAAGGAAGTCTACGAAAGGCAGACAGCAGCACATGTCCATAGGGGCTCTCAACAACCCCGCACGGCCCGAGGAAATTCACTTCAGGCTTCGGTGTCCCTGATACCCCCCTTAGGGGTTTAGGGTTTGGGGATTGTACCCCCCCTATGCCTGTATTATACCTCCTTTATACTTTTCAGGACCCGGCTCAGGTAAGTTGATCGGCCAATGTGTGCAGGGAGAGAGAGGTCGGGATGAGGCTCTCGGAGCATAACAGATTCTTCCTATAGGCTCCGAGTACCAAAAAAAAACTGTCCGCGGAAGGAAATGCAACCCTGCTTGCGGCCCCGATATTGCGCAGGGGCATTTGCGACTGGGAGGCATCCTGTGACCGAATTTCACTCCGCGCGGGATCTCACTTTAGGGGCTTTAGATGTCTGTCTCATGGACGTGGAGCGCTCTGTTGTTGAAAGGGACCAGGCGTGCGCCCCGAGTCGTACATCCCTATACCCGCACTTGTACGCCACCTTCGTCTTGACCTTTGCGGTTTTAGGGTTCCCTTGCCTTCTGATTGTGGTCATGCTTGTCACACGGTGTAGGGTTTAGGGTTTAGGGTCTTGAGCTTCGGGTGTGACACTGAGGCATGCAGTGGCTTTAAGCAGAGCGTCGAGATGCACATCTTCGCGAAGGTTTAGTCTTGGGTTTGGCTCGCAGCTTCTAGAAATTCGGGGGCTTGGCGTTGGGAACCCTAAACCCTAAACCCTAAACCCTAAACCCTAAACCCTAAACCCTTCAAACCCACTTCAGCCTTCCTGGGTTTCGTCGCTCACTCTCGCACAAGGCAGGCAAGGTCCAGGGTTTAGGGTTTGGGCTTGCTGGCTTGGGGGGCTGCAAACCCGAAACCCTCAACGAGCTTGGCTGCCCTAAACCCTAAACCCTAAACCCTAAACCCTAAACCCTAAACCCTAAACCCTAAACCCTAAACCCTGAACCCTTCAAAACTCCTTCAACCCCCCACGAAAAAATCGGTCCAGGAGACCCCCCTCTAGATGCTGGTTGCTCCTTGGCTCTGCCAGCTGGGGCGCATCGTTTCGGAGAAGCTTGGGGCTTAGGGTTTAGGGCTTCTGGTTCTGCCTGCCCTGACCCCAAGTCTACTTTTCTTGGGCAGGTTGCTCCCCCTTGTTCGGATCCTTAAGTCGCCTGCTCAGAAAGCAGGTTTCGGGGTTTAAGGCTTAGGGTTGCTGCCGAATGAGGCACTTTCACAATGCCGAACGCCCCAACATGCCACACTCGTGACCTGGCAAACCATGCAGGTGCTGAGGAAATGGAACTTGCGAAGATCGCAGAAGTTGGCACGACCCTTATGAGTCTTCGGCCACCTGCTCCAACACCGAAGGGAGCCGGACATCCCGTAGTGTAAACATACCGCGTCTTGCATGGAGGCTGTCGAATAGACGCTGTACATCCGCAGAGGGATGATGAAACAAAAACAATCATTGCGCTCCAGGCTCGCCCCTCTTAAAATCTTCAAAACAGCAGAGAAGCGGAAACTTCACTAGGATGGCCCTTGAAACCCTCTGAACAAAGTTCCCGAAGATGATCCTCTTTAACCCCACGGGGGCAAAGGATAAACCATCCTAAGGGCCTACCTAGTTGAATATGCAGCATCGTTTTCGAGCCTGCCAAGGTGCACCCATGCCGGGTGTCGGCGGAAGCAGAGCCGACGTTGGCGGCCCCCTCGCTCTTCCGTGGTGTGACGTCTGGGCTTCCTCTGGTCGCCCACACCCCCCCCCCCCCCATATCGATTTCGAAGCATAGGGGACAGCATCTGCATGCTTCCTGCTCCTAAACCCTCAGCCCTAGACCCTAGCCCTAAACCTCACCCCCAAACCCGGAACCCTAAGCCCAACCCTCTACTGGAGGGGTGGAGGACCACACCTGGCACCCATGCTCCAAAGGCTGCGAAAGCTGCTTCGACGAAGCTGACATGTCTTTCTGGGAAGGGTTCAGGGCTTTTTTGAGCGCATATTTGAGGGTGCATGGGTACTTGTAAGTGGTGTTATAAGAACCCTAAACAAGGATTTTGCCATAGTTCTTGCTGAGTCACGTTGCCATGGCTTGTGCGACAGGCCCGCTTTCTTTTTCTCAGTAAGCAGGGACAGGGACCGGGACCATTCTGGCACGCGTTCAATGGCACAGCCGAGGGCAAGCAATTGGCACCAGATGTATGGCTGTCTACTGTCTACCACTGCGTCTTGTGCTTCAACCGCCCTTGGCCAGGCCATACTACCTGGCACTAGGAGGACAGCTGACGGATTGCTTGCATGCAGAGGATCCAAGGCAAAACTTGCTGTTTGACCAACTTGCAGACCCGATGGCCCGCACTCGGTGTGGTCATCAAGAACAGAACATGAACTTGCCCTTGCCACTCAAGAAGCAGCGCACGTGCTTGCCGTGAGGCTCATCCACTGCTAGGTAGAAACGAGCGGGATGACATGACGTGTCAAGGGCCTTTGCCAGGTCTTGGCAAACTAATTTCGCCACCCCGACCTTCTTAACCCCCCTCAGGCCACCCATTCATATGAGCATCACCGGCTTCCTCGGTGCGACGAGGTGACTTCGGTGTGCAGCAGCTTTACTAAGTTAAGTGGGTAGGGTTTGGGGGTTTGGGGGTTTTGGGGTTTTGGGGGTTTTGGGGGTTTGGGGTTTTGGGGTTTGGGGTTTTGGGGTTTGGTGTTCACGTCGGGCTCCAATGAAGGACCCGCTACGCACACATGCGCCAAAAGTACTTGGAGGTTCATGGCACTTATGCACGAGTCGTGTACTCATAACCGAATTGGGGCACTTAAGGGACTTATATATGGGTTATAAGTACAGTTATACTTGGTTAATACGTACATATACGTACCATGAACCTCCAACCAATCCCTAAACCTTAAACCCTAAACCCTAAACCCTAAACCCTAAACCCTACACCCTAGACCCTAGACCCTAGACCCTAGACCCTAAACCCTAAACCCTAAACCCTAAACCCTAAACCCTAAACCCTAAACCCTAAACCCAAACCCTAAACCCTAAGTCCTAAATAGTGCAGGCCGGCCCCTGGTTGAGATGCGGGATCCGAAGTTGCCCCTGGTTGTTGCCCATACTTCGTTCACACTACAGAAACTTCGAGATATGACCCTAAACCCTAAACCCTAAACCCTAAACCCTAAACCCTAAACCCTAAACCCTAAACCCTAAACCCTAAACCCTAAACCCTAAACCCCAGGCCCGAACCCTTTTTGCCACCCGTCCGGCCGTCGCTCCATGGGCTACGCATCTCCGGGCTCTGGGTCTGAGACCGGATTCTTGGCCGCCAGGCTTTTGAAGAAGCCCTTTTGCACGGGCTTGTCTCACCTTTGGAGTAAAAAGGCATAAGTAACTATAATAGGAACCCAGAACCATAAAAAGTATTAAAGTATAGTACTCCAAAACCCAGTTGTCTCAGCCTTAAACCCTAAACCCGTTCCGTGTTCTGTGCCGTGGCCTGAGGCGCAGCTTCTTTGGTTTGGGTTCGGCTCCGAAATGGGTATACAAGCGGGGTCAAAAGTGGCGGTAGCTATGGTTCCAACTACATTTCGGGTGCTTGCAAGCCCACTGAAACTACTAAAGAACCTTCGAGTACGGTTTGGCCCCACCCCCCCCCCCCGGAATTTCCCTGCCTTGAGAACCCAAGAACCTTGCTTTGTAGGGCCCAGTAGAATCTGTGACAAGGGGTTTTCGACGTAATAGCCAAGTACTTGGGGCATCAAGACAGCTACTCCTAATGTCCCTGGTGTCTGAATGGCTGTGAGTCTCAACAGGGGCTATGTCACGGTGTCCCGCCCCCCCGCCTCTGTTACATACACTTTCGCGCCCGCGCTCGTGTCATACGTGCGTCGCCGGCTTGTCGCGGGCGCCCGAATTCGCAAGATAGTGGCCAGGACCGGCGTGCCACAGGAGGTTTGTCGCAGGGAAGCTTGTCGCAACAAGAAGGGCCTTGTTACAAACCCTGTCGCAAAAAGGCGACCGGAGCGGGTCACATACCCTGGACTCTTGCTCGCAAAAAAAGGGCCCCATGGCCCGCTACATGAACGAACAAAGGCCTGAAGGCAAACAAGGTTCGATGATTCCCGGGTGGCTTGCAGTTGTTCTTCTGCACGTTTGGTTTCCTGCAGACAGGGAACCCTAGCTACCCGACAACCACTACTTGTGAGGGCTGAGGACCCTTGTGTTGCAAGCTAAGGAAGTTTCCCAAAGTAGGGGTACCCATGGGGACCCCTCCTATCCCCCAACATGCTCTCATCCTAGTAAAGGAACCCTAAACAAGTACAGCACCCCTACTTCGGGAAACCCAAGGTAGTTTTTGCTGCCAAGGGCACTTTCAGACTAACCTTAGACCCTAGATGGTGGCTGCCGAGTTGAGAAATGCTGGCTCTTTGGGTTGACAGGCTTAGCACAGCTCAACGATCGCGAATCCTCTACCCTAAACCCTAAACCCTAAACCCTAAACCCTAAACCCTACACGTGTGTTTTTGTTTCTGGCTGGTGGCGGGCAACTTGTGGGAGGAGCAAGCACACGGTGGTGAAATCGAGAATCGACATATCGACAGACGTTGGTGCTTACAGGAAGGTCCTCTTCTGCTGTGATTATATGGGCACGTGGGTTCCGAAGGTTCCGAAGGTTCAAGGTTTGGGTTGAATCGCTCACAACTACTAATTGCTTGAGAACCCCCCGAAAAAACATATATATATATATATATATATATGGGCTGCCGCCTATCCCCCCCCACTCTTTCAATGTCTTCATACAGTAGCCAGTCTTTCCGTGTCTTGATACAGTAGCCTAATAATTATAGCACAGCCATGTCCATAGACACAGCTACTGTTTATAAACACAGCCATGTTTATAAACACGGCCACTGCTCATAAACGCAGTCACCGCAAACATCTAGAAACCCTACCACCCGGAAACGCCCGTAAGACTGGGAAGTATTTGAGGGCATAGGGTGATGCGAATAGATCTATTGCATGTAGGCCCCGGGGAAGGAAGAGTACTGTGAGCAAATATCCTTTCACTATGATCCGGGCTCTGGGCCTTCCAAAAGCCCGACTTGCTCGCAAGTATGTGGGTTTTCATCTCAGTGTTTCCCAAAGGGCCCCCCGAAAGAGTTATCTTTTTTTCAGGATAAGACTCATTTATAACTAGCCTCAAGCATCACAAGTAAATAGCTCATAAACCCTACTCGTTTATTAAGGCTCAGATTTATCAACGCCTTATTCGATCAAGACGTCGGGTCAGACCCCATTCCAAGATGTATACATTTTAAAGGCTTGGGGTTTAAGATTTAGGCATTTAAGCCTAAGCCGTCAATTAGACGTAACCCTTAAACTTTAAACCTTATAGGGTTTAAGGTTTAATGGTTTAGGGTTTAACATCTAGGCATTTAAACTTAAGCCGACAAATAAACCTAAACCCTTAACCTTTAAACCCCATAGGGTTTAGGTTTAAAGGTTTAGGCGTTAAGACTTAGGAGTTTAAACTTAAGCGCATATTTAGAATTTAAACCTTAAGGGTTTAAGGTTTAGGCATTCAAGCCTTAAACCCTTTCAGGGTCAGAACCCTAAAGCCCTATAGGGCTCTAAAAGGTTCAAAGGTCTTAACCCTATAGGTGCTGAAGGTATAAATGCCCAGACTTTAGGTTTAAACACACATAAAGTTTAGGAATCTTTGCCTCAGGTTTAGGCATTTAAACCTATAGGGTTAAAGGCTTAGGGCTTTTCAGGGTTTATCTCTAAAGCCCTAACGGGGTTAGCCCTATAGGGGGTTTAAACCCTGCCTAGAGAGTTTAAACCTTAAAGGTTTAAGGCTTAGAGGGCTTGAGGCTTAAATCCCCAAACCCAAATTCCTATAGGGTTATGCCTATGTTTGTATATGTAGGGCTTGCCTCCCGTGCAAATGCAAAGAACCACATCACCCTTCACCTTTAAACCCTATAGGGTTAAGGTTTGAAGGTTTAGGCGTGAAGACTTGAGAGTTTAAACGAGTTTAAACCTTGAGGGTTTAAGGCTTAGGCATTTGAACCTTAGAACCCTAAAACCCTATAGGGCTCTGAAAGGTTCAAAGGTTTTCACGCTATAGGCGCTGAAGGCATAAATGCCCAGACTTTCGGTTTAACATGCATATAAAGCTTAGGAATCGATGCCTCAGGTTTAGGCATTTAAACCTATAGGGTTTAAAGGCTTAGGGCTTTTCAGGGTTTATCTCTAAAGCCCTAACGGGGTTAGCCCTTTGGGGGGTTTAAACCTTAAAGGTTTAAGGCTTAGAGGGCTTGAGGCTTAAATCCCCAAACCCAAATTGCTATAGGGTGATGCCTATGTTTGTATATGTAGGGCTTGCCTCCCGTGCAAATGCAAAGAACCACATCACCCTTCACCTTTAAACCCTATAAGGTTAAGGTTTGAAGGTTTAGGCGTGAAGACTTGAGAGTTTAAACGAGTTTAAACCTTGAGGGTTTAAGGCTTAGGCATTTGAACCTTAAACCCTTTTAGGGTCAGAACCCTAAAACCCTATAGGGCTCTGAAAGGTTCAAAGGTTTTCACGCTATAGGCGCTGAAGGCATAAATGCCCAGACTTTCGGTTTAACATGCATATAAAGCTTAGGAATCGATGCCTCAGGTTTAGGCATTTAAACCTATAGGGTTTAAAGGCTTAGGGCTTTTCAGGGTTTATCTCTAAAGCCCTAACGGGGTTAGCCCTTTGGGGGGTTTAAACCTTAAAGGTTTAAGGCTTAGAGGGCTTGAGGCTTAAATCCCCAAACCCAAATTGCTATAGGGTGATGCCTATGTTTGTATATGTAGGGCTTGCCTCCCGTGCAAATGCAAAGAACCACATCACCCTTCACCTTTAAACCCTATAAGGTTAAGGTTTGAAGGTTTAGGCGTGAAGACTTGAGAGTTTAAACGAGTTTAAACCTTGAGGGTTTAAGGCTTAGGCATTTGAACCTTAAACCCTTTTAGAGTCAGAACCCTAAAACCCTATAGGGCTCTGAAAGGTTCAAAGGTTTTCACGCTATAGGCGCTGAAGGCATAAATGCCCAGACTTTCGGTTTTAAACATATAAAGCAGTTTAAACCCTGCCTATAAAGTTTAAACCTTAAAGGTTTAAGGCTCTGAGGGCTTGAGGCGTAAATCCCTAAACCCTAATTTCCATTGGGTTATGCCTATGTTTGTAGAGTGTAGGGCTTGCCTTCTGTGGAAATGCAGGAAGAGTAAGTACAAGGAAGTACCCACATCATGTGTATATAGGGTGTATGTATTGTATGTCAAATACAGATAATGGAGAAGGAAGGATGGTAAGTCTCGAGCCATAAGACTAGGAAGTATTCCAGTGCATAGGGTGATGCGAAAAATCTTTGACTATAAGCCCCGGGGATGCGAGAATACTCTGAGCAATCTCCTTTCACTATTTCCTGGGACCGACCTGGGGCGTATGTGGTGTTGATCAAAAGAAAAGATATAATGAGTATTGAATAAACTTGTATACTATACTTAACACAACACCTGTTTATAATCACCGACCCTGTTTATAAACACCTTTGGTGTTCTATTATAGCTACTGTACCCAGAACACTCCCCCCAAAAAACCGAAGAAGTTGGTGTAGAAGTCGAGTCACCTTGGCATGGGTTTAGGGTTGATAGCCAACGTTGTTGTTTAACTAAATTTAAAACGAATACGGTTTGGCCCAAATCTTGGACGAATAGAGGTATTTGCTCACAGTGTTCTCGCTTCCCTGGGGCCTACATATAATGGATTTGTTCGCATCACCCTATGCCATCACATGCTTCCTAGTTTTATGGTTTGAGAATACCGCCCTTCCCTCTACACTTTCTCTATTTGATATACAATAAGAATAATATACCTACACGGCGACGTGGGTAGAAGTTCTACCTTTTCATGCAACACATACACCCTACATACATACACAGAGGGTTTAGGGTTTACTGACAGTGCCAACGCAGCAACGAACCAATGAACCAATGAACCAATGTACCAATGATTTGGGCCCATGATTGGTGCAAAGGACGACCCAGGACCCAATGTACCAATGTACCAATGATTTGGGCCCATGATTGGTGCAAAGGACGACCCTTGACCCAATGTACCAATGTACCAATGTACCAATGATTTGGGCCCATGATTGGTACAAACATCCTATGTACCAATCATGGGCCGAAATGATTGGTACATTGGTACATTGGTACAGTAGTTCATCCCGTGCAATCATAGGCCGAAATGATTGGGACGTTGGTACATTGGTGCGGTCGGGTTCTTGTCCCAATCATGGGCTCAAATGATTGGGACGTTGGTACGTTGGTGCGGTTGGGGTTTTGTCCCAATCATGGGCCCAAATGATTGGGACGTTGGTACGTTGGTGCGGCTGGGGTTTTGTCCCAATCACGGGCTCAAATGATTGGGACGTTGGTACGTTGGTGCGGGTGGGGTTTTGGCAGACATAATAGAAACATCGAGTGCAGACAAAGTGCAAAAGACGGAAATTGCACAAAAGGTGGGGGGGGGGATAGGCATGTACCCATATATATATATATATATAAGAGGCTCACACCACCCCCAAGCACAACACGTAGCAGTTTAGGGTTTTTTTCGCTTAGGGCTTAGGGTTAAACCCTGTGAACCCCCCCCCAAAATCTCCGCACCTCGTCCGGAGGATGGTCGTGGGCGGACGGCTGTGCAACGCTGGTTGGGCCAATCTCGGCCTTGCATTTCGGGCCCTAACCCTAAACCCTAAACCCTAAACCCTTGGTAGCCCAGTAACCATATAATAATCAGGGCACCCTTTTTGGGTTGGTTACTTTGATAAGGGGCCCTTGAAACCAGCAAAAGGAAAAAAGGGTACCACTGGGCTGCCAAGGATTTTTGGGGGCTTTGGGTTTCGCGCTTGGGTTTTGGGCTTTCTGGGTTTGGGTTTCGGGCCCTGGGTTCTGGGTCCATATGGATTTAAGTCATTCAGGGTCGTTTAAAGTTTAGTCAATTGTTGTTCCGGGAAACTAGGTTTCGGGATCGCAGGGCCTACGTGCCAAGATCTCCCAGCAATTGGATCTAGCCGTAGCAGCCATTGTGGCAGTGTGCACACTTGATAACAAAAAGCAGCGGAGCCATGCTGGCGCGACAATCCTTAACCCGACTCCATGTCATCATTGATTGAACCAGCCCTAACCCTAAACTTGCGCTAAACCCTACAGCCTAAACACTCAACCCTTGGGTCAATAAATTAACCCTAAACCCAGAGAGGTCTAGATGCGGACTACAGGGTCTATAGCTTAGGGTTTCGGGATTCAGTGCTGCGAAACTAAACATATGTGAAGTCACGTCCCTAAACCCTAAACCCTAAACCCTAAACCCTAAACCCTAAACCCTAAACCCTAATCCCTGAATAGACAGGGCCAGGCATGGGCCCGAAGGCGTCGGGTTGCGGAGGCTAAGGGTTTGGGGTTCAGAGACCTTCAGCCGTCTTCATCTTCCCTCAACCCCGAGACCCTAAACTAGTTCATGGTTGGGATAGTATTAAACAATCTGAACCCTAAACCCTAAACCCTAAACTTCTCTTCCTTATTGGGTTAAGTACCCTTGAATGTAAAATGTTACCCAACGAGGACCCCAAACCCCAAATCCGTTTTGCAACCCTAAAACCCTGAACCCTGAACCCTAAACCCTAGCCCTAAACCCTAAACCCCAACATCAGTTGAACACCAGCGCAGCTGCCTCCCGACTGGGCTTGGGGGACACCGGCTGCTCAGACGGGTCTGGCAGTTTGCATGATTTAGTGCGTTCGGCTTATGCTTTTTCGGGTCTCGGGCATGTTCTCGTAGAGGAGAATGAGGCAAGCCGTTGCAAGCAAGAATTAACATGCGCCAACTTCTCAAGGCTTACGGCCAATTCCAGGACAAAGCAAGAAGCCAAAAAACTCAACCCTAAGCCTTTTGCACAAACCTCATCAACCCTAAGCCCTTTTGAACCATGAGCTGGGACATAATCCCTAAACCCTAAACCCTAAACCCTAAACCCCAAACCCTGAATCCCAAACCCTAAAGAACTCCTGGGCATGAGTGATCGAGCGCCGACTTGACTCGGACCGGACCGTCCACCTCCTGCCGTGTGGCATGTTTCGACCGAGGGCTTCGGGTTTAGGGTTTGGGGCGAGCCCTCAACCCTACCTGGAGGTTCATGGGTAGTCAGAAGTGGGGTTTTAAGTAGGCCTGCTATGGTTATGACCTGACTTTCGGGCACTGCTCACCCCACTTAGAACTGGCCGTGAACCTTTCAAGCAGGGTTTGGGGCCCGAGCGCCTGCAATTCTTCGGAAGCTCTTTGCTCTTTAACTTTCTTGGTCGCCCAGTAAGCATCTGAAAACAAGGGCACCCTTTCTTGCGTAGCTTCCGTATAAGAGGACCCCCAAAAAAAAGAGTAAAGGGTACCACTTGGGATGCTTGTCCTTTATACCAACAGTGCCTTTATCGGGATTATAGCAGCCCCGATTATAATCCCCATTAAGAACTGTTAGCATAAGGGGGGAACATCCCAAGGTACCACTGGGCTAGAAAGCTTTACAGGAGGGGCCTTGCTGTACCAAGGCCCTCATGGCTCCGGGATCAAACCTCCCAAAACACTGAGGGTTTGGGGTTTAGGGTTTAGGGTTTGGGGTTTCGGGTTGGGTAGTTCTCTAAGTTAGGGTCCAGGGCGCTGGGTACCCAGAAAGTGACCCAAATTTAGGAAACTACCCACTTAGCCGACCCAACCGCTCCATGGATGGTGCCTCTGTAGCTACCCTCAATAAAGACTCCAGCTTGCATTGGGAAACCTTCTCCCTGAAACACCCGAAGCCCTCAACACCACACACTACCGCGATTCAACAAATAAAACAATCATGCTACCCTACAGCCTATTCAGTCCAAGGTTGGGATGTTCCCCCTTATACTCACAGTCCTCAGTAGGGATCATGGTACCCCCTCCCCCCCGCTACTATAATCCTTAATAAGGATCTGCTACTATAAGGGAGAACATCCCAAGTCCCAGGTCGTGTGCTTCCCGTCCTCGTCGGCCACCTTCCCACCTCGCAAATCGTATTCGCTGGGGCTCAGGGTGTTGCAGCGCTTGGGGCGCAGGTTTGGGAGCTTAGCATAAGGGGGAACATCACAAGTTCAGGCGTTTGTCTACTGAATGCTTTTCAAAACCATGGTTTGGCGGGCATTCCAAAAAAAAGGACCAGGACGAGGACTTGCCTATCAATGCCAGCCCAACAGAACAAAACCAATTCTGTGCACATCATCAACAAGCTCGGTTCTGCCCACCGGGGTTCACAGATGCCATGTAGTTGAAGTTGGGGGGGGGGGGGGTCGCTTGACTTCCCACACGAACTGGACAACAAGCAAACACTAACCATCACACAAACAGTGTGCTTTCGCACGTGTAAAAGAAGGTTGCCTCTAGGAGTTGCAGGATGCAACCTTACTCTTGTAGGGTGAGTTGACTTCGAAGCTGGCCCCATGTGAGGCCACGTAAAGCGTGGCCCCTGAAATCGCAGCAGAGATCGTGGGGCCTAGCGGTTCCCCGTGCCACACGAGCAAGTGCCACTTCTACAAGAAGCAAACCCTACACCCTAAACCCTAAACCCTAAACCCTCAACCCTAAACCTAACCCAAGTTTCAATCGCAGCCTCGACTCTCACTTCTGTTTTGGTTGCAGCTTGGTCTCTTCTGAAGGTTGTTTTAAGCGGGGGGGGGGGGGGGGAGGAGGCCTTCTGTCAAGCTGAACTGGCTGGTTCTTAGTAGGGAATGAGGGAATGAGGGCCCTACATATAGTCTTTAAGGGATTACATTAGAGTACCTCATTCCCGCATTCCCTACTACTAAGAACCAGGCAGTGAAAGAGACAAGTGCCCGGCCGTTCAGTGTCTGCATGAGCGCGCCCATTCGCAGCTGCAGAGTGTGCTCGGCGCGTGTCAGTGCTGCAGTAGTGGCATCCAACAGCAACTCCTGAACTGCCTGGCAGGGTGCAAACGACAAATGCAGTGCTTCTCTGCTTGTTCTTCTGCAATTTCAAGATGCAAAATCTGTACACCACGCCTTACATGGCATTTCATTTTTGGGGGTTTGGGTGCTGCAAGCCATAAGAAATGACGAGAACCCGCTGGCAAGAACATGCACAATACCTGGCAAGTACCTTCAGAACCATCCGTTAGCACCTTAGTACTGTGTGAGCAGCCGAAAGCCAGGCCTGCATGGCGCCGTGCAGAGCTCCATCAACCTGTTTGTGCGCCTGCCACTCATCCTCGCCTGGTGGACAACCCGAACGAAACATGTCTCTGATATCGGGGTTGGGCAGCCGGGCATGGAGTTTTGGCCTAATCCCATGCCTCGGAAGCGACTGGCTTTATCACGCGTGGACATTAACCGGACGCACTTGCAAGCCACAAAACATGATCTCACACAAAACTGCTTGGGTCGGGTGTCGTGCGCACATGGCAGCACCAGCGTCTTGTTGGCTCGGCTCTATCGACATACTCAAGATACGTGTCTAACGTGCTTTGGAGCAGACAAGTGCCCACAACACGAAGGCTGTCCACAATGAACTATGCTCAGCATCTTATGTGAATCATGGCCGGCCATGGAAACTTGCAAGATATGTGGCTAAGGAATTGCATTTGGGGGTCGGTCATAGTGTATCTGTGCAGGACTTATGAGGGGATGACCCTGGTGAGTGTCTGGGTTGCTTCCTGTAGCGACAGCATCTCAGTGACAAAGTCAAGTCGTTCTTGAGCCCTACTAGTAGCCCTATCTCCAAAGCCTAAAACCTGACCCCTTTTGAACCTACTTGGAGGTTCATAAGCACAAGCAGGGTAACTATGGTTATAACCTTATTTAGGGGTACTTATAACCCACTTACAAGTACCCATGAACCTTCAAGTAAGCCCCTCTCTCTCTCTCAAGTAAACCCCTAAACCTGAGCCCTCGATCCTCAACTCTAGAATCTAGAAGCACCAAGGCGACCCTACGCCCGAGAAATCCGCTCCTTTTTTGCCAGGGTTTAGGGTTTAGGGTTTAGGGTTTAAGGTGTAGCCACTTTTTCAAGGAGGTCTCTCATGCCTCTCTCAAGTGCCCGGGCAAACGCCTAAACCCTTCACCCCAAAACCTCGCATCAGCGTGCCCAATGTTCCAAGCCCTAAACCCTACTAAACCCTAAACCCTAAACCCTAAACCCTAAACCCTAAACCCTAAACCCTAAACCCTAAACCCTAAACCCTAAACCCTAAACCCCCACCCTAGGCCTTCCACCACCAAGCCGGCAGCATCAGCGTGATTCACGGCGGCCTCTGCCAGGGCTGAGTCGTTCACACGGTTTAGGGTTTTAGGGTTTTAGGGTTTTAGGGTTTAGGGTCGTAACAATCCTGACGACAAAAACCAGAACAGGGTCCTCTGTCGCGTTGTGGGAATACTAGTATCGTGACGACGTATTGGGGGGGGGGGGGGGGGGGGGGCGTGTGATGGCATAGTCTGATAGGAAGACAAGTACCATAATAACTTCTTCATATTGTTATTCTAGTAATATATGTGGATATTTACTTATTGTGTATTTACTTATTTTTTCATTCATTTCACGATTGATAATTTTTATTTATTTGATTGACTGGTCTAATTGTTTTTTTTGTTCATCGAGTGCCTACAACTGAACCAAGTCAAGTTAACATCCTAAGCTCACGAGTCCGCCATTCAACAACCCAATCGTAGACTGCCTTGGTAGCCCCGTCTCATAATAAGGCTACCCTCTTTTGCTTAGTGTTTATATAAGAGAACCCAGAACCAACAAAAAGGGTTGAAGGGTACCACTGAGCCACCAAGCTGCCTAATCCGTAATGTTAACCTCGTATTATTGAACCCCCTGATATTAAAGTGCGCCAGGGGTCCCGGCCGCAATAATAAAGCCCGGGGAATAAAGTACGCCAAGTCGGGGCTGGTTTTTTTTGGGGGAGTTTGATTGAAGGGGGGCTCTAAGGAAAGGAATCCTTATTCAAAGGGGCCCTACTCTATTTGGGGGGGTTTGATTGAAGGGGGGGGGGGTTTATTATTACGAGGTCAACATTACAAGCCCTGAAACGCCATTACTAGCAGGATTCGTCAGAGGTTGTGCTGGGGCTCGGTGCGACTCTGGCAACAAGACTGCGAAGAGTTGCCCTATAATTATGTTGCAAGCACGAAGACACACGATGGCGCGCGACATGTTCCTAGGGCCTTTGCGACTATTTAACGGAAAGCCCTGAGAGCTTAGAGCTTTGGACTTACTGAACATCTTACACCATTCACGTCACAAGCGGTACACCCGGTAGCAGACATGCCGGCTTTCCTCAAGGATTATGGGTCCGAAAACGCGACACTGCATTGCTTCACTGATTCATAAGATGTTCAAGCAGACCTTCTACCTGTGCTAATGCCATTAGAAAACCTCCTCCCAACATTGTCAATATTGTTCTCCTCCACCCACCTTGCGCCCCCCGACTACTAAATCTTGCCAATCGATAATATTCAGCATTCTCAGAGGGTAGGGGGATTAGGCCCGGGGCCATGAGGTGCCTCATGCTCCAGCGGAATTGGAGCATGCCGGCGATTCGCATAGAAACCTGGGGCAGCTGGTGTGTGTGTGTGAGAGAGAGAGAGTGGGTGTGAGTGAGTGAATGAGTGCGAGTGCCTGTGCCTGTGCCTGACTGCATGAGTACGCCAGCCAATTTTGAAGAACAAAAAATCGTGCACGACCTGTGGGACGCCATGGGTCAAAAAATGGTTCTTGAACGCGCGTCATCGGAAACTCTGTGCTTGTGTGCAACTCGATTTCCCCTAGCGATTGCCAGGCCGCACAACATGCCCAAACCGCCCATCAACGCTCTGAAAAAACATTGTGGCCAGCAGAGGCTCTTCGTCGGATAGCCTATAGGGGAATTTACGGCTGGTCCTTAAACCCTGCATTTTTTACAATTTCTGCAAAAAACTAGTGAACCATGCATTGGGAAGCAGCAATCAATAGCAAGCAGATATGGACGCGTTGACTGTCACTGTTCAATGCCCTGTACAGGCGCGTAAGGGTGCTGCTCGTGCACGCGCGCACCGCGCGCGTGGGTGTGTACGCGTGTGCGTGCGTGCGCACGGATGCGCACGGGCGCGTGCTGTCCCAGCCCATGGGCACAGGGGGTCACTCCGTCAAACTCTTGGCTGCTTTTCTCAGTTCTCCCGCATCCTTCACACAACCTCTCCGTACCTTTATCGGGCAGAAGGACCCCAGAATGGTCCTACTATGAAAAATATGCCTGAAGCTGATCCTCTAAAACCCCAAAAATGCAAAACTCAATACGTCTCAAGGCCTACCCTTAGGGTTTAGGGTTTAGGGTTTAGGGTTTAGGGGTTGGGACCTATCGGGGACACCTGTCAAAGCTGCTTTGCCGCAGAACTCGCCAAGCGACTTGCCATCATGGTGAAGTCCAGGCTTTCCACGGGACGCTCCACCTGCCCCCCGGGCCCTCAACACCCTATACCACTAGTTGCTTAAGAACCCCCAAAAAATTATAAAAAACATTTTTTCTTCCTTATTAAGAGGAATATAGGGATTATTATTACTTTTTCTTTAGGGGTTCTTAAGCAAATAGTAGTATAAAGTTCAAACCCTACAACTGTAATTTTACGCCCTTAATCCCTATTCCCTACTACTGTAATCCCCTAAACCCTAAACCCTAAGCCCTATAACTGTAAGCCCTTAAACCCTACACCCGTTGGGGACGACTGGGCCAGGTCACGAGGATGAGCTATGAGGCCCCCTAAAATCAACCCTAGAAAGGGCCTTTTAAAGGAGGGTTTAGGGTAGAATAGTTCGTGCTGGTTGCAACCAAATCCCAAAAACAAGCAAGGTCTGTCGCTGCCACGCACTGCGGGGCATCATTCTGGCAAGACACTCGCTGACTGGCCAACTGTTAGGCACAAGAGCTCACTCATGCACCCTCTGGCAAACGGCTCCCTGGATGCCAGGTTTAGGGTTTAGGGTTTAGGGTTTAGGGTTTAGGGTTTAGGGTTTAGGGTTTAGGGTTTAGGGTTTCAGGTCACAAGCGTGGCCAAGCCCCGCCACTGCAAGGAACGTCAGCCAGAAGGGTTTAGGGTTTAGGGCTTCAGGTTCTCTGAATAAACTTTCTTTGGTTATATCCAGACTCCGCACGAGCTAAACCCGTAAATCCTAAACCCCTACACCGATATAACTCCGCACGAACTACACCTTTAACTCCCAAACCCCTACACCGATATAACTCCGCACGAACTAAACCTTTAAACCCTAAACCCCTACAGAGATACAACTCCACACGAACTAAAACCTTTAAACCCTAAACCCCTACACCGATATACCCCTACACCGATAACAGCTCCATCCGGCTGCTACCGTAGAACCTTCGGGCCCTCGGTCGCCGCTTCCCAGGTGCACGCCCAGCCGATGTGAGCTTTTCCGAGAGATTGGGGGGCCATGGGGTTTAGGGTTTAGGGTTTAGGGTTTTAGGATTTAGGGTGCGTGATGAAAGGATTTCTATTTGGGGATATGAAGGTGTCCCGAACTTCTGCAGGCTGGCTACTTGCAAGGAGACAAACTCTTGCTGATTTTCATAGATGTCGGGTTGGTGGGGGCTCTGTTGGCTTAAGCCTGGTGCAAAGGCCTCCATGAGCGACGCAGTAGCAGAAGAATTTTCTGATGAGTTGTCCGAGTGTCGCCGCTTGGAGACCTGGGGTGTGTCCACATCGTCTGCAAACATGCGCAGGTAAATCGATCTTCGGCGCCTTCTAATAGTCTCTCTACGACGCCCAATGAAAGGAAACTTCAGGAATCCCTCCATACTCAACCAAGCACATGACCAACATTCTCGAACAGAGCGGGCCATGGCCACGCCCCTCACTTAAGAGCACCGACACTGACCAAGCACACAGCCGGTTTAGGGCCTCGGGTTTCGGGGCGCCCGACTGCCGAGCCCTCTCCGATGTTGCTCGGCACTGAAAGCGGAAGGCTTGCAAGGGCAAACAAGGAGAATTCTAAACCCTGACCTTTACAATTGCGGAATGAGAAGATCCCGCAAAGATGCCGTAAATGCTGAAAAGCCTTACCGGCTTTGGCCTCTAGTAGGGTACAAAATCACAGAAGGGATCTCCGATTTAAGTCCGTTTAAGGGCCAATCAAGAATGTGCACACCTGACTGCTTGATTCCTTACGAAGAACAAGGAAGTAGCACGGCTGCCAAGAGACACCGATGTTGCTCAGGTGATACCGCTCGAGGAAGTGTGATGCCAACGCCTTCGGCTTGGACGTTCCTGGCAGCGAGCCCACAAACCCCTGAAATCCCGAGTAGCCCCAATTACAACTGCGCTTATCAGCCCCCTAAGTCTTCTCAGTAGGTGATAGGTACCCAAAGCAACGGCTCAGGGTTTAGGACTTGGGGGGGGGGAAGGGTGGGAGCTTTCCAATGTGATTCAACTGTAGCACAACATATGCCCTCTCATCCCCGAAGTCCTAAACCCTAAGCCCGACGCCCCCTTCCCCCCGAAAAGTATGTATATGTATGTGTATGTATGTGTATATATGTGCAAGCTGGGAGTCTATGATGAACACAAAGGGCTTGGGGTGTAATTAGGGTTGACTCCAACTCTCAAGGCCCCCACCCCCCACCCAAAGTCAGACCCATGCCCCCCTAAACCCCAAACCCAAACCCTAAACCCTAAACCCTAAACCCTAAACCCTAAACCCTAAACCCTAAACGCAGAGAATCCGAAGGCCGAACCGCCTCGAGAGGTCCCCAACCTGCCCCTGGCACTCCCCTCCCAAGCCCTGACTCCGGCTGCTGAAGGTCTATGGGGGTTTTACGAAAAAGGGGTTAGGGTTTAGGGTTTAAGGTTTAGGGTTTAGGCTTTAGGGGTCCGTATTCTAGGGGAATCCAAGTATTTGGGGGTCGATATTAGGGGTACCCCAATGTTCGTAAACCCCCATATGTTTGCACAGAGTGACCTGAAACCCTCCGAACCCAAACCCTACCAGGTCCTAACCCTAAACCCTAAACCCTAAACCCTAAACCCTAAACCCTAAACCCTAAACCCTAAACCCTAAACCCTAAACCCTAAACCCCTACTATCACCCCTCCAAGAGCAGCACCTCGCAGTGGGACATCAGGTTGGCTTTCAGGAGCTTGGGGTTGTGCTCCTGGCAAGCACCAGCTGCAGTAAGGGTTTAGGGTTTAGGGTAAGGTACTAGCCTTGGTAGCTACTATTTGCTTCAGAGCCCCAAAAGAACTTTTTGTTTAAAAACAATCCCTATATTGCCCTTAGAAGGAAGAATATTGTTTTGGAGCCCAGACTCCTGAAGCCCTTTTTGAATACTGAAGCCCTAAACCCTAAACCCTAAACCCTAAACCCTAAACCCTAAACCCCTTGGTTGCCGCGCCTTTGCTGAGCTCCGGGCGCTCCTCCACAGGCTCCTGACCCAGGACTTAGAGCGCCAACATTCGGGTTGAGGGACTTTTTTTCCCACAGCAGGGTTCAGGAAGCTTAGGGTTTAGGAAGTTTAGGGTTTAGGGTGAGGGCTGTTTTTCGCTCCCGCGTAGCTGACCGAACTGCACGCAGGTGAAGGGTTTAGGGTTTAGGGGGCAACAACTTCTTGAAGCCCTTGGCCCGAGCTCGCAGACCACATGATACGCCGCAGCATGTTCTACTATTTGCCTAAGAACCACCCGAAAGACAAAGAATTATCATCCCTGTATTGCCCTTATGCTGAAGAATATTCTTCCGGGAGTCCTTAAGCAACTAGTAGTGTTTCGCTGCAACAAGCACCCCATGATCAAAGGGGCAACGAGACCTTCTCATGGTCATTGCGCGTTTGACCGGGGCGAAGGGGCCTTTGCCAAGCTTTAGCACCAGATCCCCTGTCAACAGCTGCTTCGGAGAAGGCTGCCCGGATGCCTAAACCGTCAACCGTCAACCCTAAACCCTAAACCCTAAACCCTTCTACCGTAAACCCTAAACCCTAAGCCTAAACCCTCAAGCCTAAACCGCACTTCAGCTGCGACCGAAGACTGGGACAACAAAGCTGGAGGCTGCGATGCTCGGGCAGATGGTTTTCTAAGGGGGCATTTGGGGGTTTCCATTTTTGGGGGTACCTTATCTGGGGTCCTCATTGTAAGGGGATCCTACTGTTTGGGGGTCTCTAGTAGGGGTCCCTTATTTTCGTAAACCCCCACTTCCTTTATTATCCAGCTTGGCTATGCTCACTGGCGCCACCAAGCCCGGGCGCCAAACAAAAATCAGATAGACCACACCGAAGCACGAGTCTGCGAATACTAACTGCGGATTCTGAAGGACATGGTACAATGCAGTTTGGGGGGTTGAGGGTCTTAAGGGTTTAAGGCTGCCTCAGGGAGACCAGAAATTAAGACCGATTCATGTCGGAAAGTACCTTAAACTATGCAAAGCTTGGGGTTTGCACCTTGAAAACCACCACAGTTATGATCCCTTTTGGGGTACCCTAAATATTAGGTGCCGTATCATAATAGGGATCCAAAAAGGGACCATAATTTGGACAACCACCCACATATTAAGTCATCTTCTCAAGACGCGGGGGGGGGGGGGGGGGCATGTCTACGTACCCTGCAACCCAGGAGAAGCCCTTCATAAGGCTTGGCAGCCGGGTTTGGATTTTATAAGGCTTCCCTAAACCCTAAACCCTAAACCCTAAACCTAAACCCTAAACCCTAAACCCTAAACCCTCCACCCTAAACCCTAAACCCTAAGGCAAACAGGATGCCCCCCCCCCCCCCCCTGCAAGCTGTCTCAAGTTTTGTGCAGCCCCAGGGCCTTGATGATCTGCCTGCGCAAGGTAGGTTTTGAGTCGAACACATGGACCCCTAAAGCCTGAAGGGTTTAGGGTTTAGGGTTTAGGGATTAGGGTTTATATATATATATAGGGCGTAGATGCTGTGAAGGTTAGG
Organism: Symbiodinium natans; assembly: GCA_905221605.1. Taxonomy (NCBI): domain Eukaryota; class Dinophyceae; order Suessiales; family Symbiodiniaceae; genus Symbiodinium; species Symbiodinium natans. The sequence continues at coordinate 1,032,081 of CAJNDS010002723.1, read as the reverse complement.
TTTCGGAACAAGCTCGAAAGCTTCGTGAGGTGCGAAAAGCAGCATTGGCCCGATTGTGGGGGGTCCAAGGCGGCAAAGCCAGCGGCCAGGGGCAGGGGGGCCGGGGGCCAGAGAAGCTCAGGGAGGGCGGCCAGGAAGGCACAAAAAAACACTTCACCCACCCTGCTGGAATCGCTGGTCCCTGGACACGCTGCGGCAAGGGGGTCCGGGCCTCCTGCCCTGGGGCCTGGGGGTACCCCTGGCACAAGGGCTTGGGGTTTAGGTGCTTGAAGGGACGAGTTGAGGAGAACGTGTTCCGGTACCCGGCCCATCGTGGGCGCTACCGACCCCCATGCTGTGGGAGGCGGGCGAGCGACCTGGGTCGGCTTGTGCCATCGAGGTCAAAGGGCTTAAGCGCCGCCCCCCAACGTAGGGGCTGGGCCCTGAGTTTAGGGTTTCGGGTTTTAGGGTTTACCCTGAAACCTAACAACTAACCCTTCTACTAAATCCGAAACCCGAAGCCCTACCACTTGAAACGGCCGCTTCACCGGAAACTCTGAACCCTGTTTGGGTGAAGCTGCCTCCTAAACCCTCAACCCCAAAACCCTAAACCCTAAACCCTCAACCCTAAACCCTAAGGCTTTCGGAGTTTCGAGTTGGGGGAATCTGCTTGCAACTGCAACTCCCAAGCCCCTCTGTTGCAAGGTGGATCGATGCGTCGCCCGGAGTATGAAAACCAAAAGCCCTAAACCCTCTTTGACCCCGCGAGCTCTGCCGGGTTTCAAGCTGTCCAAGCAGCCCTCATGAGCACTCGTACAAGATGCAACAGGGTGTCTGGGATCCAAGACCTAGCACTCGTGACTATGCCCCGAATAAACCCTAAACCCTAAACCCCAACCCTAAACCCTTTTGCAGCAGGCTTTGGAAGGGTTGCGAAACCCCAAACCCTACACCGTAAGCCCGAAACCCCAACCCTAAACCCTTAACCGCCCCCAAGCTGAGCCCTGGTTGCGGTTTGCTCCGTGTTGCCTCAAGGCCGAACCCTCAACCCCGCACCAAGACTCAAACAAAACTTATTTGTTTTTGCAACGAGCGTGCGAGTTCCTTCCCGGCTTGACTTCCGGAAGAAGCTGCCCTCCTGACAGCATTTCGAGTCCTTGCAGCCCCAGATACATGGACTCATGCAAACCCCAAGCCCCAAACCCCAAACCCTAAATCCCAAACCCCAAACCCCAAACCCTAAACCCCAAACCCTAAACCCTAAACCCCAGCCCCAAACCCTAAACCCCAAACCCCAAACCCTAAACCCTAAACCCCAAACCCTAAACCCCAAACCCCAAACCCCAAACCCCAAACCCTAAACCCTAAACCCTAGACAGCCCGAAGCCCTCAGCCTGAAGACTTCCACAAAGGCCGGCCTCGCGAGCGGAACCCCGATGCCCACGGCGATCCTCAGCTGGAGCTCTCGCATTAGGATTTAGGGTTTAGGCTTTAGGGGTTTAGGGCTTGGGGTTTAGGGTTTAGGGCTTGGGGTTTAGGGTTAGGGTTTAGGGCTTGCGGTTTAGGGGTTACGGTTTGGGGTTTAGGCTTTAGGGGTTTAGGGTTTCGGGTTTCAGGTTTGGGGTTTAGGCCTTCATGTCTTGGGGGACGGCTCCTTTTGAGTCGGCGCTGGTGTAGTTCTAGGGTTTGCGAACTGGGGCTTGATGTCCACCTGTCAGCATTCTGAATGACATGTTTGAGATTCAGAAGGCTTAGGATTGCTTAGCTTAGGGTATGTCATCGATGAGACTGCACGGTTGGAACGGGCTACCGAGCGGAACATGTTGGCACGTGTTTAGGCTCCGGTATTCGGCCTGCTTTTAGCAGTGGTCAGAAATACCCTACTTCTTTTATTTTTCACCGGAACCCAAAACAAAGATCAGCTGTTTCAGCCCTAACCCATCCCAGCCTCCCACCAACTTCCTTAAATCCCTTTTGTGAACCCCCTAGTCATCAGACCACCAAGGCCCCACAAAAACCCGGCCCTACACATAGAACCCTAAACCCTAAACCCCAAACCCCAAACCCTAAACCCTAAACACCTACACATCGAACCCTTTGTTGCAGACAGATGCGCCGCTGCAGCGCTCGTTCGACGCTCTCCTGCTCCCCGCACATTTCAGGGCTTCGAGTTTGGGGGTTTATAGGGTTTAGGGCTTGGGGCTTAGGGCTTGGGGCTTCGGGTTTGGGCCTTTCGTTTGGCCACCCGCCAAGCAGACAAGCCGCACTGCAGGGTAACAGTGTCGGGATGAGAGTTTTGGGGTTTAGGGTTTGGGGGTGAGGTTTAGGGTGTGTGGTCTGGGAGTTGAGGGTTTAGGGGTGTGCTACGGGCCAAGGCTTGGGGAAGTCTGCGGGAGAGTAGTTTTTGCTGGCCAAGGCCTGAGCTTATTTCGTGCGGACCCCCCAAGCCCACTCCTTGAGTACTTTGGCTACACCCTAAACCCTATAAAGCCTGGGTCGTACTGCCACGCGCAGTAGCCGGCACAGCCCCAATGTTCGGACGTTCCAACACAGTCAGGCAGAAGCTGGAGGGGCCACATCTGTGAACACCAAGAGCTCGCCATCAACCGGCTAGAAAACCCCTTAACTTATAGGCTTATAGGGCTCTTCCATGCGCTACAAGAAGGTAGGTTGGGGTTTCGCAAGGCAGGGTTGAGACTTGTTCCAGGATGGGCCCAGAGTCTGTGTCGCAATGCGTGCCACGAATCTGGGAGTCGCAGCCACGTGTGTGTTTTTTTGCTTATCTGACTTTCACTAAGTGCAGTTTAGGGTTGAGGGCTTAGGGTTAAGGCAGCGGAAACCTAGTGCGCCCTGGAAATCCAAGAAACGTTAAGAAAGACAACAGATACATACCTAGATCATATATATATATATATATATGAGCCCGGAACCTTTAGGGTTTATTTAGCATAGAGTTTTTCTTTTCGCTTTAAATACGGAATATAAACAATTTAGTATGTAAGTGTATATTTATACTTTTGTAGGAACCATAAGTTCTACTTGAGAGTCAACTTCGCCTTGGCTTGTGTTTTAGACAAGTCGCACATCTAACTTATTTATCCGTTTGGATGCAACAAAACGATCAACCCTCCACACCGGTGTTGCATATCTTAAATGCACTTGTTTTCTGCAGCTTTCTTTGTTTTCATCTGCGGCTTGTTCACTTATTAGTGTTTGTGATCTTTATAATGCTGATGCGATGGCAATAGTATGCTTACTGGTGTTCCTAGCATTGGAAGCACAACTAACATTATGAACATATTATGACTTATGTGAGTACTATTGGTAATGTTCGCAATATAAGTACTAGTCCTAGCGCGAGCTGTCAATATAAGCAAAAAGCATGGCGTGTTGTGCGGAACATTCGAAGTCGAGGATTACTTGTGCTAAGCATAAGTTTGACACATCTTATGCTCCCAATTTGACAGTTCGTGACTTCAATATCACCAAATAACATTGCAGTGCGTTGGCAGGATTGCTAATGAACACTAACATCACGACAATCCTAATCATCCTAATCTTGCTGGTAGTGCATATGTCTTTTGACAAGTCTACTACGAAACTGCACTATCTGTCGAGATTAGCCATATGACTAGTGCGAGTACTATTAATGTTCCACACTCTTTAGTAGGGGCCTCCTGAACAAAGTCAAAAATGGCCGGGCTGTTCAGGACACTCCGAGTGTTTGGGTTTGGGGGCGCGCGTTGGGATCCTGAATAAAGGCAAACCGTCCGGGCGCCGTAAGAAAATTCCACGCGGCGCGCCTTTAAAGGATTGCTGGGCATCGCTGCCCTGTAAACTTATCCTAACTCCTCTCTAATAAATTCATATATATCCCGTGGACAGTGTAAACAGGAACAAGAAAGGGGGAGGGGGGCAGGTCTAAAGAGGGTGCAACATCAGTGTTGTGAGCAATGTTTTTTAGCCCACCACTGGGAAACTCAACAATGTCACTAACAATAGTACCATAGCGTCATTAGCCCCTGTGGCATGGATTAGTCCGATAAGATTATAATATGAGATCAATTAGTAATATGATTAATGCGAGTAACATGAGTGCTAGCAAGCCTAATACAATTTATGACACTAGTAAGCTTGGTAATGTTGTAACTGGAATTGCAATTTCTTGTCATTTACTTTTAGTTATGCTATTGATCATGCTAGTAAGCTAATACGCCTACTATACCGAACATTGCTGAATATAATACTAGTATCACGCTACTGATATTAGTAGTATTGGGACCATTCCTATAAACATGAAGAAAGGTTTACTTCTTGAGCTGCATTTTAGCTGCAGGATGGTTTGCGGTTAGTACTCCAGTGACTCTTTGGGCATAGTTTGGTCTTGTGCGCTCTAGGGACTTTACGAGGATACTCTACGGCTGCGCGCTTCAGCGATTCTGGAATACTCTAGCACAAGCCTTCCAGGGCTTTTCCGGTGATCCTTTCGGCTTATTTTGGAAGACTTTGGGTTTTGGTATTCTAGAGACTCTTTCGGGCAACCGTGCAAACCAATGAGTGATTTAGAAACCAAGTAAACTCATAATTTTTCTAGAAGTACGTGGTGCAGGGAACTTTGTGGCCCACGCCGCAGAGCGATAGTGATAACAGCAAGAAATCACTCGGGGGCTCTCTATGACATCAATGAGTGTTGTAGGAACCAAGTAAATTTCGTCACACAAACACATGGTGTAGGTCATTTGTTGACCGACACCACATAGGAACAGTGAGAAGACTATGAAATAACTAGGCCACCGTATATTAAATCAGTATGTGGTGTGGAACCAGGTAAATTTACGAGCACATGGTGTAGGGAATGCTGTGGCATACGCCACATAGGGATAGTAGAAAAACTCAAGAAATCACTGGGAAACTGTATATGATATCAATGAGTGTTGCGAGAACCAAGTACATATTTTTATACAAGCACATGGTGTAGGGAGCGTTGTGACCCACAATACGTAGGAACTGAATCACTGGGCAACCGTACATTAAATCAATAGGAACTAAGTAGTTTTGCTTGTGCAAGCAAAGAACAATGAGAAAACCATTTAGTCACCAGGCAACGGTATAAAGTAATGAATCCGCATAACAATATCACCATGTTTACTGTTCATATCAATAGCGTTCTTAGCAGTGCTGGCATTGCTCATGTTCATTATATTTTGTGTTAGCGCGATCCGAAAGCAAGGCCCTTGCAAGGACGCTGTGACTTTTCCTCGATACCATACGAGTACTATGCTGATACTACACGAATACTTTACCGCTGCCAGACTAGGTACCAGCACCAAGACCAAGACCAATAATAGTACTAACACGAATGCTAAAACTACAAGAAACTCTATACTACACTACACTATACAAAATAGCCGGGACATAGCCGGGACTTTTGGGGTCTCTTTCGTTGCGTTTGTTTCATTCCTATCAAACGCTCGTATATGTATATTGTCAAAAAACTTTAAAGATGCACATGCCGAATAATCCGACGTCCTATTTTATCTTGTCTTTTGGACTTGCATTGTTGTTTTTGGCTTTCGCTTTGCTTTGTTTTCTTTGCGTGCTGCTTGCCTACATTTAAAATGCGGTTTGCTCATGGATCCATGACACGAGCAAAAAATCCTACACTGCTATTCTGAAAACGAATTCGTGGTTTTGTGGTCATGATAACTGTTCACGTTGCTGTTCTTGCACGCTGCTTGCCTATGTCTTTTCGAACTTGTGTTCTTCATTTATCTATAACACTTGGATCGATGAGGGGCGCTGGCAAGCTAAACAGCGAAAACACTCCGCCCGAGTTTCATTTCATGGGTTCGCGTTGCAGCTTCAGACTTTTACCCATTCGTGCCAACCCACAGCCGAAAACACCCAGCACCTAGCCCTCCAGCATTAAACAAAACACATGAGCGAAATGGACCGAGAGGCTGCTCGTTCATATATATATATATATAATGTTTTTACTTCCTAGTCTATATGTGCTCAATTACGTAATTTCATTGAGACAGTAGCGCACGTGCCTTTGCCATTTGACATTTTGGATAGGTTCTTACAACAAAACATTTGTGGACTCTGCTTGCGACTTGTCAATTGTTGATATATTCCGTAGCAACTAACGGGGACACTGCTGGCGATCTGTGATTTTGGGACATCTTCTTTCAACAAAAAAACTACGGGGGACACTGCTTGCGATTTGTGAATTCAGAAGAAAACTAAGGGGGGACACTGCTTGCGATTTGTGATTTTGGCATATACACTTTCAGGGTTAAACTTATTGGGGACACTGCTTGCGATTTGTGATTTTGGGACATCTTCTTGCAGCATAAAAACTAAGGGGGACACTGCTTGCGATTTATGAGTTTGGATAGTTCTTCATTCAGCAAAAAACTATGGGGAACACGGCTTGCGATTTGTGATTTTAGCACATACTCTTTCAGCAAGAAAACTGAGGGTGACACTGTTTGCGATTTAGGAGTTTGGATAGTTCTTCATTCAGCAAAAACTATTGGGGACATCGCTTGCGATTTGTGTTTTTGGAATTCTTTCAACAAAATCTCATGGGGACGTATCCATTACATTCCGTAACAAACTAAGGGGGACACTACTTGCGATTTGTGATTGTGGGACATCCTCTTCTTGCAGCAAAAACAAACTAAGGGGGACACTGCTTGCGATTTGTAACTTTGGAGAATACTCCTTCAACAAAAACTATATATGGGGGACACTGCTTGCGATTTGTGATTTTGGGACATCTTCTTTCAGGGGACACTGCTTGCCATTTGCGAGTTTGGCACATACTCTTGTAGAAAAAACTAAGAGGGACACTGCTTGCGACTTGGTTTTGGTACATAGGCTTAGAGGAAAAATATGGGGCACGCCGGGCACACTGCTTGCGATTTGTGACTTGGGACCATTTTCCTTACAGCAAAAAAATAAGGGTGACACTGCTTGCGATTTGTGAATTTGGGATATATTCTTTCAGCAAAAAGGACTATGGGTGGACACTGCTTGGGATTTGTGATTTGGGGGGCATCTTCTTGCAGCAACAAAAACTAAGCGGGGACCCTGCTTGCGATTTGTGATTTTGGGACATCTTCTTTCAGCAAAAACCAAGGGGGACACTGCTTGCGGTTTTTGATTTTGGGGCATCTTCTTGCAGCAAAAAAATTAGGGGGACACTGCTTGCGATTTAGGAGTTTGGATAGTTCTTCATTCAGCAAAAAACTATGGGGGACGCTGCTTGCGATTTGTGATTTTGGAATTCTATCAACAAATTCTCATGGGGACACTGCTTGCGATTGCTCAATGTCCATTCCGTAACAAACTAAGGGGAACACTGCTTGCGACTTGTGATTGTGGGACATCCTCTTCTTGCAGCAAAAGAAACTAAGGGGGACACTGCTTGCGATATGTAACTTTGCAGAATACGCTTTCAACAAAAACTATGGGGGACACTGCTTGCGATTTGTGGTTTTGGGACATCTTCTCTCAGGGGACACTGCTTGCCATGTGCGAGTTTGGCACTCTTGTAGAAAAAGCTAAGGGGGACACTGCTTGCGATTTGGCAATTCGGTACATAATCTTACAGGAAAAACATGGGGCACACTGCTTGCGATTTGTGACTTGGGAGCATATTCTTACAGCAAAAGAACTAAGGGTGACACTGCTTGCGATTTGTGAATTTTGGATATATTCTTTCAGCAAAAAGGACTATGGGTGGACACTGCTTGCGATTTGTGTTCTTGGTACATATTCAGCTTCTTGAAATTTACGAACACTTACCCCCCGATAAGCAAGACTTAGAACCACCCCACATACGCAGCCTTTAAGGGCTTAAGGGGGTTTAAAATTCAGGGTTACATATATATTTGCTTCTTGAAATTTACGAACACTTACCCCCCGATAAGCAAGACTTAGAACCACCCCACATACGCAGCCTTTAAGGGTTTAAGGGGGTTTAAAATTCAGGGTTACATATATATTTGCTTCTTGAATTTACGAACACTTACCCCCCGATAAGCAAGACTTAGAACCACCCCACATACGCAGCCTTTAAGGGTTTAAGGGGGTTGAAAATTCAGTGTTACATATATTTGCTTCTTGAAACTTACGAACACTTACCCCCCGATAAGCAAGACTTAGAACCACCCCACATACGCAGCCTTTAAGGGTTTAAGGGGGTTTAAAATTCAGTGTTACATATATATTTGCTTCTTGAAACTTACGAACACTTACCCCCCGATAAGCAAGACTTAGAACCACCCATTCAGGGTTACATATATATTTGCTTCTTGAAACTTACGAACACTTACCCCCCGATAAGCAAGACTTAGAACCACCCCACATACGCAGCCTTTAAGGGTTTAAGGGGGTTTGAAATTCAGTGTTACATATATATATTTGCTTCTTGAAACTTACGAACACTTACCCCCCGATAAGCAAGACTTAGAACCACTCCAAAAAAATTAATTACCTAGAGACCACAGGATCTTAAAGATTACGAAAAAAAAGACTACAAAACGATTATAAGACTATTATATGAAGATGGCAAAAGATGATAAAAGATGATAAAGATGATAAAAGATGATAAAAGATGATAAAAGGTGATAAAAGGTGATAAAAAGATGATAAAAAATGATAAAGGATGATAACGATAGAAGATGATTCAGATAAGGATGCTTTCCAAATGAGATCCCGAATTTTGACCCGATTAAAAGATGATAAAAGATGACAAAAAAGATGATAAAGGATGATAAAAAGATGATATGAAGATGATAAGAAAAGCATATGAAGATGATTAAACATGATGGAAGATAATAAAAGAGATAATATGAGAGATGATAAAATATGATAAAAGATGATAAGAAGATGATAGGGTAAAGCAGCTGATTAATGTGTGGAAGCGGTTGAGAACGTGAGGGAGTGAAAAGTGAGCTGGGGGAGTAGGCATGGTGAGGGCGTTTGATGGTGGAGAGGGATGGGGGAGGGTTGGTGAAGAGAAAAACGTTTTTTTTGTTTAAACTCTTTTTTTGGATGGTGAGAGAAAGAGGGGTGGTGGTTGGGGGGGGTGCCCAGCCCTGTGCCAGGGCCTTGGCCCCCTTGACCCAGCTTTCAGCTCCTTCAACCCCCCCCCCCCCCCCCCCCCCCCCCCCCCCCCCCCCCCCCCCCCCCCCCCCCCCCCCCCCCCCCCCCCCCACTCTCCCGCCACCGCCCCCAACCCAGCCCACCAGCTCCAGCCCTCACCCCCTCCGGCCCTGGCCCAGCCCCAGTTCTCAGCCGGGGGGGGGGGTAGCTGCGGGGAGGGGGAGAGGGGTCTGGTGACTGGTCTGGAAAGGCCCCAGAATTAAATTTATTTAAATTATTTAAATTATTTAAATTATCTAATTGGGTCAATTAAATAAAATAAATAATTTAAATAATCTTGCTTATTTAAATTATTTAAATTATTTAAATTATTTAATGGGAGGCAATTAAATAATTTAAATAATTTAAATTATTTTTGCTTATTTAAATTATTTTAATTATTTAAATTATTTAATAGGGGTCAATTAAATAATTTAAATAATTTAAATAAATTAAATAATTTAAATAAATTTAATTCAGGAAACTTTCCAGACCAGCCAGAAAAAAAATCAATTAAATAATTTAAATCCCGCAGTTTAATTAAATCATTTAATTGAGCTGTCGGATTTAAATTATTTAATTGCTTTGCTGGTTGGCCTGGAAAGTTCCCGGAATTAAATTTATTTAAATTATTTAAATTATTTAAATTATTTAAATTATTTAATAGGGGTCAATTAAATAAATTAAATAATTTAAATAATTTTGCTTATTTAAATTATTTAAATTATTTAAATTATTTAAATTATTTAATAGGGGTCAATTAAATGAAGTAAATAATTTAAAGAATTTTGCTTATTTAAATTATGTAAATTATTTAAATTATTTAATGGGAGGCAATTAAGTAAATTAAATAATTTAAATAATTTTGCTTATTTAAATTATTTTAATTATTTAAATTATTTAATGGGAGGCAATTAAATAAATTAAATAATGTAAATAATTTTGCTTATTTAAATTATTTTAATTATTTAAATTATTTAATGGGAGTCAATTAAATAATTTAAATAATTTAAATAAATTAAATAATTTAAATAAATTTAATTCAGGAAACTTTCCAGACCAGCCAGAAAAAAACAATTAAATAATTTAAATCCCGCAGTTTAATTAAATTATTTAGTTGAGCTGTCGGATTTAAATTATATAATTGTTTTGCTGGTTGGCCTGGAAAGTTCCCGGAATTAAATTTATTTAAATTATTTAAATTATTTAAATAATTTAATAGGGGTCAATTAAATAAATTAAATAATTTAAATAATTTTGCTTATTTAAATTGTTTAAATTATTTAAATTATTTAATGGGAGGCAATTAAATAAATTAAATAATTTAAATAATTTTGCTTATTTAAATTATTTTAATTATTTAATTTTTTTAATGGGAGCCAATTAAAAAATTTAAATAATTTAGATAATTTTTGCTTATTTAAATTATTTTAATTATTTAAATTATTTAATAGGGGTCAATTAAATAATTTAAATAATTTAAATAAATTAAATAATTTAAATAAATTTAATTCAGGAAACTTTCCAGACCAGCCAGAAAAAAAGTCAATAAAATAGTTTAAATCCCGCAGTTTAATTAAATCATTTAATTGAGCTGTCGGATTTAAAATATTTAATTGTTTTGCTGGTTGGCCTGGAAAGTTCCCGGAATTAAATTTATTTAAATTATTTAAATTATTTAAATTATTTAAATTATTTAATAGGGGTCAATTAAATAAATTAAATAATTTAAATAATTTTGCTTATTTAAATTATTTAAATTATTTAAATTATTTAATGGGAGGCAGTTAAATAAATTAAATAATTTAAATAATTTTGCTTATTTAAATTATTTCAATTATTTAAATTATTTAATGGGAGTCAATTAAATAATTTAAATAATTTAAATAATTTTTGCTTATTTAAATTATTTTAATTATTTAAATTATTTAATAGGGGTCAATTAAATAATTTAAATAATTTAAATAAATTAAATAATTTAAATAAATTTAATTCAGGAAACTTTCCAGACCAGCCAGAAAAAAAATCAATAAAATAATTTAAATCCCGCAGTTTAATTAAATCATTTAATTGAGCTGTCGGATTTAAATTATTTAATTGTTTTGCTGGTTGGTCTGGAAAGTTCCCGGAATTAAATTTATTTAAATTATTTAAATTATTTAAATTATTTAAATTATTTAAATTATTTAAATTATTTAAATTATTTAAATTATTTAAATTATTTAAATTATTTAAATTATTTAATAGAGGTCAATTAAATAAATTAAATAATTTGAATAATTTTGCTTATTTAAATTATTTTGATTATTTAAATTATTTAATGGGAGTCAATTAAATAATTTAAATAATTTTTGCTTATTTAAATTATTTTAATTATTTAAATTATTTAATAGGGGTCAATTAAATAATTTAAATAATTTAAATAAATTAAATAATTTAAATAAATTTAATTCAGGAAACTTTCCAGACCAGCCAGAAATTATTTAAATTATTTAATTTCTTTAATAGGGGTCAATTAAATAAATTAAATAGTTTAATTAATTTTGCTTATTTAAATTATTCAAATTATTTAATCGGGGTCAATTAAATAAATTAAATAATTTAAATAATTTTGCTTATTTAAATTATTTTAGTTATTTAAATTATTTAATGGGAGGCAATTAAATAAATTAAATAATTTAAATAATTTTGCTTATATAAATTATTTAAATTTTTTAAATTATTTAATGGGAGTCAATTAAATAATTTAAATAATTTAAATAATTTAATTTCATTTCACTTATTAAAACAAAGGAAGGAGCTAAATAGACCCGAAAGGTTGCTCTCTCATATATATATACCAACAAAACAGAAAACTAGGGACTATTATCTTCTATGTTTTTGGAGGTGGCTTTCTGGCTCAGGGCTCAAGAGAGTTGAGCTGAGTTGAGGGTTTTGTGCCCTCGCTCTGCAGGCTCAGGCTCCAGGCGATGCTCCGTGATCTCGCGGAGCCTCACCAGGAAGTAACATATAGGGGCCTGAATAATTAGAATAGGGTTTTGGAGGATTGTTATGGTACAGTTACAAGGGGCTATAAGAATAAGGGAATAAAATAATGAGTGAGAATTCCGACCCCTATAGTGGGATCGAGCCCCTCCATCCAGCCCCCCTTCCTTCTGCTTTTTGCATTCGGAATTCTGCATGACGTGATGAACATGCAGAGTAAAGCAGTTCCCAATATACAAATAACTCTCAAGTAGCGCCATCCGCACTGCCACTACGACAGCAAGCCATACCACTGACGCGGCAACCGGACCACACCTAGCTCCCTGTCGTGCTTCGGGTCAGGTGTAGGCTTCGTGGGCTTTCGTTTAGGGTTGAAGCGCAGGACCAAGGGCCAAAGCTGTCTCAGCAACCTCCCACACAGCAAGCTGCCTCTCTTGCTGGTGCAGAGAGCGAAGGATGTTGTACTTGATGAACCGGGTAGCTGTCCTGAAAGATTTGGTGCAACTTTTCTTGCTGAAAGGGATGCAATGAACATCAGCACATGCAGAAGTGTAAACAAATCTGCACTAGTTCCAACCCATAAATCTACGGCTTGTGGCTTTCCATCGGGTTCGCATGCTGACTCTCCGTGGTCAGTTCTTACCATGGAATGCTTCTCACCGAAACACAAACAAGAAGTGCCTCATCCAAACCACTTGCGTAATGTTTAGGGTGGCTTGGGGTTCTAGGCCTTGGGGTGCACGAAAATCCCTCGTCCTGTTCCCTACAGCCAAACCATGACCAAGTCCCCTAAACCCTAAACCCTAAACCCTAAACCACAAATGCCAGCACTAAAGATACGAATTCGTAGCGGGTTTAGGGTTGAGGCCTTCGCCTTGGTATCTAGGAGCTTGCTGCATAGCCCTCGAGTGGTAAAGAGTAAGTGCAGGGAAGACAACCCTAAACCCTAAACCCTAAACCCTAAACCCTAAACCCTAAAGGCTACGGAAGACAAACTTTCACAGCTTTCGCGGGGGTAATTCGGGTCATGTTGGGGCCCAGCGGCCCTACAAGATCCACTCCAAGTCCAAAGGGCATTGCTACATAGGGCCCGTAAAGCCCTGAAACCCTGAAACCCTGAAACCCTGAAACCCTAAAACCCTAAAACCCTAAACCCCTAAACCCTGAAACCCTGAAACCCTAAACCCTGAAACCCTGAAACCCTGAAACCCTGAAACCCTAAAACCCTAAACCCTGAAACCCTGAAACCCTGAAACCCTGAAACCCTAAAACCCTGAAACCCTGAAACCCCTAAACCCTGAAACCCTAAACCCTAAAACCCTAAACCCTGAAACCCTGAAACCCTAAAAACCCTAAACCCTGAAACCCTAAACCCTAAAACCCTAAACCCTGAAACCCTAAAACCCTAAACCCTTAAACCCTAAAACCCTTTTGCATCCAGGCCTCTGAACCCTAAAACCCTAAACCCTGAAACCCTAAAAACCCTGAAAACCCTAAACCCCACAGCAGCTAGAGCTGAGCCAGAGTGTCTTGGACTCGTGCACCCATCGACTCAGCGGCTCGATGAACTCGCTCTTCTCCACGGTCCCCGAGCCTTTGTTTGGGAAAGGGTTTAGGGTTTAGGGTTTAGGGTTTAGGGTTTAGGGTTTAGGGTTTAGGGTTTAGGGTTTAGGGTTTAGGGTTTAGGGTTTAGGGTTTCGGGCTTGGGCGGTTGAGCTCGTTTGCTCACATAGGCGCGCCCTTGTCGGGTGGGATGAGGGTTCAGGGTCCCCTGCTAAGGATATTTGCTTCTTCAGAGCCCTTCTACCCTTTCAACCCTAAACCCCATCTAGCCATGTTGGGATTTCCGGGGCGTGATAGGTGCGGCAGTTAGAGGGTTCAGGGTTTAGAGTTTGGGGTGTAGGCCTTTGCAAGCCATGGACTGCTCATAACACTTTGTGGAGGGTTTAGGGTTTAGGGTTTAGGGTTTAGGGTTTAGGGTTTAGGGTTTAGGGTTTAGGGTTTAGGGTTTAGGGTTTAGGGTTTAGGGTTTAGGGTTTAGGGTTTAGGGTTTAGGTTTTAGGGTTTAGGGTTTAGGGTTTAGGGTTTAGGGTTTAGGGGTCTAGCAAGCTGCTTTGGACACACATCGATGACTCCTGGCTACCAGCTCCGAATTCTTAGTGGCCGTCGAAGCCACCATCCACATCGATCATCTCAAACAGCTGCTGCAAGTCTGCCTTGCCCCACCCCTAAACCCTAAACCCTAAACCCTAAACCCTAAACCCTAAACCCTAAACCCTAAACCCTAAACCCTAAACCCTAAACCCTAAACCCTAAACTTAAACCCAAACCTGAACCCTGAACCCAATTTTTAGGGGTGTAGGGTCGCATTATGATGGCAGCCCCAATGAGGGACCATGATTTAGAGCACTGCCCACGGTGCGAAGCGTTGCATCGCGACCCCGACTCCCAAGGGACTGATGCAGAATGACCCGATTCTTGGTCAGTGGCATGAAAGGGGAACAGTATATTTTATAGGGTTTAGGTTGGTCTTTTGCCACCTGCCTGGTAGCCCCCGCACCACACCAGCGTTTAGGGTCTGGGGCTAATAATTTCGGCTCGCCCTCCGCAGTCTGATCCATGCTCCGGTGTTGATGCGAAGGCATACCCGGGCGGTTGCTCTGAATTCGGGGCCAGTTAAAGGCAACTTTCTGAATCGGATTCCTCATCCAAGAACAAAACCGCTTGGGCTTAGGGGGACCTCAAGGTTGTAGGGTTTAAAGCTACGTTGTTTCGGTGGCCGAAATTCCGAAACAAAAGTGGAGTTCCTTGGCTCCGGGTCAGAATTCTTGAGGCTTCCGTTGCCTCATCGATGTCCATGACCCTGAGGCGACTCTGCAATTCCGGATCCTTAGCTGGCACAGACGTTGGAAATCAATATGTATAGACATAACAATAAGAGTTACGAAAGACTATATGTATATATATATAATATATATATATAAATACACATACATACATACATACATACATACATACATACATACATACATACATACATACATACATACATACATACATACATACATACATACACATATTCTGAATGTATTTATGCATATATCAAGCCTATTGAAATTGTGCTATACTATGTTAAATGTGGTGCAAGAATGGAAACGCATCAGCCCCTCCCGAGGAAGCTTGAGCCGAAGTTCTTCCTGCGCAGCTGTGAAGAGGTCTTCCAAGGACAGCTGACCACCTCGAAAACAGTCACGCACACTCAATCTGGCAGAGTTCTACAGCTGGCTGTGCACCTTTGCTACTGAAAGCTACAACACCCAAAGAGAAGCTGGGTGATCTCATTGCGTTTTTGGCTTCGGATGCTTTCGGATGCCTCCTCGTAAAAAACTGTCTGTGGGATCCATAAATCTTTTCAGCCCGTCCAGTCACTGCCCTGCGTGTCGACGCGGTCGAAGATTCTCCTCGGCTGCACGCGGAGGCACTCCTGTGCAGCCCTGAGACGAACGATGTGATGACAGTCAGGGCGAGCCAATGTGACCCGCGCTACGCTCATGTCATGGAACGCGCAACAAGCGGCCAGTCATGGAAGGCTCAGGCCAAACAGGGCAGCCACAGCATCAACGACTCAAACGACTACATGGGCGAGTCCTTCCCGAAGCGAAACGTGCAGTACCCTGTTTGTGGGGCCTTTAGACATGTGGGGCTACTTACCGGGTACCCCAAATAATCTGAAACACCCGCGTCGCCAAGTGTGCTAAGTTGTGGCTTGCTTAGGCACCCTCAGGCCCTTAAATCACAAAAAAAACCTACGACGACCACGACGACGACTGCCACTCCCGCTGCGACTACAACTACCACGACTACAACGACGACTACTACTAAGAGGGGTACTTGTATTTGACGCTGTGGTTTTTCCTTACTTGATGCGCTTCGACGCATGGGTGTTTGCTGCTTTGAATCACTCCGCAGGGTCCCTCAGGATGTTGCATGGACCTGACAGGCCTTTCGTGTTAGCTGCAGATTCATTTGTCCCGCATCCATGGCCGAACGGTGGCCTTATAACAGATGAGATCCAGGACTCTTGGGCTGCCTAGGGGTTTAGGGTTTAGGGTTTAGGGTTAGGGTTTAGGGTTTAGGGTTTAGGGTTTAGGGTTTAGGGTTTAGGGTTTAGGGTTTAGGGTTTAGGGTTAGGTTTAGGGTTTAGGGTTTAGGGTTTAGGGTTTAGGGTTTAGGGTTTAGGGTTTAGGGTTTAGGGTTTAGGGTTTAGGGTTTAGGGTTTAGGGTTTAGGGTTTAGGGTTTAGGGTTTAGGGTTTAGGGTTTAGGGTTTACAGTACTTCAAGGATTCGGGCCTCGGAGATTCTGACAAGGTTTCGGGCCAACCTTCCCGAGCTTGGCTCCCCCGGGAAACCTTCCTCAAAATACTGTAGGGGTCGGAAGAATTACTAATAGTATTCCCTTATGGTCCCTGTATAAATAATACAATAATATACTATAAGAACCCCGAAAATAATATAATAATATAAATCATATAATAATATACTATAAGAACCCCCCAAAACACTATTCTAATTGTTAAAGTCCCCTATATTATGGCAAGCCGAGCAGCTGCAACAAGCGCCGGTCTTCCTCGAAGTCAGTTTCTAGCTCCTGGCACATGCTTGCGAACGAGGGCTTAGGGTTTAGGGTTTAGGGTTTAGGATGTAGGGGCCAACTTTTTTTCATCAGGGTGCATACACGATCCACACTATTCCCTATGAACCCCGATGGGTATTTATGGCTGGGGTTATAAACGCGGGTAGCTATGGCCGTAAGTGCTGACAACCTTCGAAAGCACAGGATTCTCGCACGGGCATAATGCATGCTAACAGCATTTCGGGTGGCTTCTGACCTACTACTTGCTGAAGAACCACCCTAAAAGCAATATTGCCCTTATAGGGAAGAGCATGTTTTTTTGGGGGGAGCTGGGCCCTTAAGCACATGGCACAAACCGATGATGGCCCTTAAAACCCTCTGAGCAAATCTTGAAGATGATCCTCTTAAACCTAAATAAGGGAAAGCATACAATGTCCCAAAGGCCTACCTAGTAGCTGGCCAAGAACCTCTAGACCCAGGAGTAACCTAGGAATACAAAGGGTGCCCTTTTTGGCTCATAGGGGCTTGCAAGGGAACCTAGACCCTAACGAAAAGGGAATAAGGGCCTACTCTAGGTCCTTGACCTTCAAGTATGCCACATCACAGAACGAATTCAAGAGCCCTCAACTTCAGAAGGCCTGCAACGCCGGACTTGTGCCACCTTAAGGTTTACAGGGTTTAGATTTTAGGGACCCTAAACCCTAAACCCTAAACCCTAAACCCTAAAGCCCCGAAAGCTTGTCGGCCTCAGCCATGCCAAGCACATCGCGCTGCCGTGTCTCGGCAAAAGTGTCCACCACAACCTTCCCATTAGGGTCCTATAGAATCCCTTAAAGGGTATATGTAGGGTACCCTACACAATCCCTTAAAGGGTATATATACCTGCCTAAGGTCATAGGTTTGGGGTTTCGGTCTCAGGATTCATTGGGGGATTTGCAAAATCTTGGAGCTCTGTTCCAACTAGGCAACTGAGTGACTTGTACGATCTGCTACCACAGCTGCGACGACAACTCCAACAACTCCGAAATTGGCATCGGCACCCAAAAAGTCAACCTCAAGCAAAGCTTCCGAATTAGTATTGTCGCACGAGTCCAACCAGGGCACTCTAATGCAAAACCCTAAGCTCTAAACCCATCCGAGACAAACTCTGTCGAGATTCTGCGACTATGAGGTTGAGCACCTGGGCGTCTCAAGCGTTTCAAGCGTCGCTACGATATTGCGAGTCGGCTAGAGTTCCACAAACCCATGAGAGGGGTCACTTATTCAGGGGTCAATGCGTGGCCTGGAGTTTTCCTTGAGGTGCTAAATGCTGTATGCAGGAGAAGGCGGACAGGGGCTGCTGCCGGGAGATTCCGTCTGTTTTGGGGGGGTTTACACGATCTTAGGGGTACCTTATTGGGATCCTTGTTAGCCTTGTTATAAGGGGATCCTACAATTTGGGGGTCTATATTTGGGGTCCCTTAGTATCGTAAACACCCTTTTGTGTTGTCGCTGGCCATGATCGTTCTTGTGCTGCTTGCCAAGGGCTGTGTCTACGCGGGTGCTTCCAGTTTGCACGTCCCTGCTCGTCGCCGCTGCCTTCAAGAAGCCTAAACTGTTAACCCTAAACCCCGAACCCTAAACCCTAAACCCCGAACCCCAAACCCCAAACCCCACTGTCTCAAGAAGCTGGCTACATGGAAGCATAGGGAGAAACGGTCCTTTGTAGGGATTATAGGGTTTATGGTTTCTGGATTATTATAGCAGGGGGTATGAAAACCCCTATTAAGGGACTGCTAGTATAAGGGGGAACATCCCAAACTTAAGGCTTAGACGCACATTCGTTCAGAGGGCTGGCTTCGGAGCATCGCGGGTTTTGTGTCAGGATGCTCCCCCGTATACTAAACACCCACTGGGATTCGAGTACCACCATTATAATCCCTACTAAATCCTGCTAGTATAAGGGGGAGCATCCGAAGTTTAGTGTTTCAACCCCCCCCCCCCCCCCCTAAACCCTAAACCCTAAACCTTCTCAGGGGATTGCAGGGTGCCGTTCCTGGGCCACCCTACGCCGAAGACCAGCGTCAGCAATGACCCGACGAAGATGATGGCAGTGGCTGGGTGCGCCTGGCTTGGGTTTAGGGTTCAGGGTTCAGGGTTCAGGGTTCAGGGTTCAGGGTTCGGGGTTCGGGGTTCGGGGTTCGGGGTTCAGGGTTGAGGTTTAGGGTTTAGGGTTTAGGGCGCATTCGGATTCGGCTTGGGTTTATGTCATCCCGTCAGCTTAAACCATGAATGCTATGAAGCCTCAAGTCCTAAGCCTGGGGATGTACCCCGTATACTAACAGTCCTTAACAGGGACTTTTGCTCCCCCTATTATAATCCCTATTCAGGGCTGTTAGTATAAGGGGAACATCCCAACCTAAACCCTAAACCCAAACACCCCTGACGCACCTCAATCACCGGGACGGCAATCAGACCCCAGCTGTCACCGGCAATCACAGTCCTCGGTTTGCAAATGGTGGGTTTAGGGCATCGGTGTTAAGGCACAACCCTGAACCCTAAACCCTAAACCCTACAAGATCCTAAAGGCCCCCCAAAGACCCTAAACCTTTCTTGTTGAAACATTGCTGTGTCCTGGCACTTCGCCCCCCCCCCCTTTTTGCCTTGTTTCCGATGCCCTACATCCACAAAAGAAACGGGGGACTGGTAGGGCTTTTTTGTCGGCTGTTTTTCACGCGGAAGCCTCGGCCAACACATGGATGAGGCTAGGGTTCTAGGGCTAGGGCCCTTCGGCAGCCTGGCCCTAGAAGTACTGTCTTGGTAGGGCTGTTTGTGCCACCTGCCTGGATGCCTAAACCCTAAACCCTAAACCTTAAACCCTAAACCCTAAACCCTTTTTGTGCCAGGGCTCTCTCAAGCACCTGGTCGCAGACTGTGCGCCACCCTAAACCCTAAACCCGAAACCCTACACTGCATTGCAACAGCCTCTGCGCTTCTGAGGTTTTGCGGCGAAGTTGAGGAACTACGAGCAGCCTTGCAGGGCTGCCTTGAACAAAATATATCTCCAGAGCGAGACTACCTACCATGTACTTAAGAACCCCCCCCCCCCAAAAAAAAAAATGAAAAAGAATAATCCCCACATATTACCCTTAAAAGTTAGGATGTTTCCCCTTATACTACAGTCCTTAATCGGGATTTAGTACCCCCGATTGCAATCCCTATTCAGGACTGTTTGTATAAGGGGGGACCAACTGGTGTGTAAACCCATGGAGTAAGTCGATCAACGGGCTTAAGGGCAGGGGCTCTTTGTAAAGGCGCCCAGAAGCCCTGCACCCTAAACTCTGAACCCTAAACCCTAAACCCTAAACCTCTCATTCAAGACTTGGAGGTCGAACTTCGACGCCCATCTGCAGCCTGAGTCTCTTGAAGAGCAGCAAGTTTGCCATCATGACCTGGAGGGGTGGAGGATTTCGGCCGAGGCGTTTTGAAGTTCGTAAGGTCAGTCGTGGACCCTAAACCCTAAACCGGGAAGCCCTAAACCCTAAACCCTAAACCCTAAACCCTAAACCCTAAACCCTAAACCCTAAACCCTAAACCCTAAACCCTAAACCCTAGCTTAGGCAACCCATAACTTCCAGCAAACCCTGAGCTGCAGCTGATTCCTACCTCACGGCTCGTGACTCTGGCCCCCGAAACGCTCGGCAACCCTCTACAGGTAGCCCAGTGGTATCTTTACCTTTTTCTTGGTTCTGGGTTTAGGGTTTAGGGTTTAGGTCCCTTTTAAAGTAGCCTACCCCAAAATGGGTGCTACAATACTACGTTGGCCCTTAAGACCTGAAAACCCTCTGAACTAGATGTGATCCTCTTTAAGCCAGTAAGGGTACATGTAACATACCCGATGGTCCCACCTCAGCTTAACCCTCCAACCATTCGAAACCCATCCTAAAACCCTAAACCCTAAACCCTAAACCCTAAACCATGAAACCCACATAAAATGCAGAGCGGCCGAGGATGACATCCGGACGCACTCTTCGCAGTCCTTGGTAGCCCAGTAACCCTATGATAATAAGGGCACCCATTTTGGGGTAGGTTACTTTATAAGGGACCTAAATCCTAAACCCTCAACCCTAAACACTAAACCCTAAACCCTAAACCCAGAACCAAGAAAATGGTAAAGTGTACCACTGGGCTACCAAGAGTCCGCAAAGGTGCTGGAGCTCTCGTGCAAGTCAACAATTAGCCTCACAAGCTCTTGTCATGGGGCTTTTTGTGGTTGCAATCTTCATCGCGAGCCGCGTAATTCACGCTCCTCACCCATGGACCCCTTCCTCTTACACCACTACCCTTTTTTTCCTTACGCCACTACCCTAAACCCTAAACCCGAAACCTCCGTGAGCGTGCGTGCCCGCCTCCTGTGATGATTTTGTCGTGAAATACTCAGTTGCGAGCAATCCCAGACCCCGGGCTGGATCCCCTAAACCCTAAACCCTAAACCCTAAACCCTAAACCCTAAACCCTAAACCCTAAACCCTAAACCCTAAACCCTAAACCCTAAACCCTAAACCCTAAACCCTAAAGGGTTCCCAAGCATGACCCCAAAAAGTAGTAGAGGGTACTCTGCGGGGGCTTTTCAGGGGCCTGGGATACTCAATATGCTGAGGCTGCGGCTCGCCCATGTGGAGCTTGCTGTGGTGGAGAGGGTCTAGGGTTTAGGGTTTAGGGTTTAAGCTGTGCAGTCTTTTCGGCAGGTGCAGAGAATCGCCCAGCCCGAGAGTGGTTCTTCTGACGTGGGTGCCCTGAAGTATGGATTGCCTGCCTCACACGCATGTGCGGCAGATTTGATCCTCTTCAGGCTTCTCCCCGCCTTTCTGTCGTTCACTCTATCAGCGACGATCTCGGTCTACTTCGGAGAGGCGAATGCTGTTGACACAGAATGTTGCACGCACTGTTCGCGGTAGCTAGCTCAGGGTACCCAGATCCCTGGGTGGATCCAAAAAGTAGATCTCCCGGTACTACTTGGGGGGAATATCTTTCTTCGCGGGGGGGGGGGGGTGGGTGGGGGTTCTTACGCAATTCGTAGTCTTGTGCCAAAGGAACGGCTGCACGAGATCCACAAGCAGCATGGACCAAAAGGTCCTCCGCTTGCAGAGCTCAATGTGTCTAACCTTGAAGTATGGTTTCTGCGCCGTGCACCAAGATAAACCCTAAACCCTGTAGACCCTAAACAATAATACAGCACGGCCTGCTGTTGGCTGAAAGCTCCAAGGAAAAATCAACCGCTGCAGGTTGAGATTGTTCCCTCGAGGCCTAAACTGTGCGGCACGCCCTACCCGGAAATGGACAGTGCCTGTCAAGGCCCAAAACATCCGAAATCGTTCTGCTGCCTTCGGCTTGAGGACAAGGCTCATCACCACGAAACAGAAAAGGAAGGACCACAGCAGCGTTCGAAGGCATGTTGTCGCCATGGTTAGCACCTTGCGTAGCCTTGGGTTCAAAGGGCTGGCCGTTGTGACATTCCGAACAGCATTCCCTTGTGCGCAGTGATTGCTGCAGTTGTTCTGGCAACTTCTGGTCCTTGCAAGTGGGCCTAAAACAACCAGGGTTTCAGTCAATCACGCCCTACGCTGAAGGGACTATTAACAAACAAAACTGCTCCAGAGTTGAAATTCCCGGAAAATAGCTTGTGTACGGTGTACGGCGAGTATGAAACGAAGACATCTATGACTACGAGCTCGAATAGCACATGTCCTACGACAGAAAAGAGGGGGTTGGGAAGGGAGAGAGGGGGCTTCTCCAT
Organism: Symbiodinium natans; assembly: GCA_905221605.1. Lineage (NCBI taxonomy): Eukaryota > Dinophyceae > Suessiales > Symbiodiniaceae > Symbiodinium > Symbiodinium natans. The sequence continues at coordinate 1,009,552 of CAJNDS010002723.1, read as the reverse complement.
CCTATCTTTTAGATAACTCTAGGTTTAGGGTTTAGGGTTTAGGGTTTAGGGTTTAGGGTTTAGGGTTTAGGGTTTAGGGTTTAGGGCACAACAACCCGAACCATCCGAATAATGACGATCATCATGCTTAGATCATACAATCACGAAACAACAAGGTGACCCCAGGCTTCACAACCACGGCGACCAAAGTAGTCAAGAAAAGACCATCATCAGAATCCTGATGGCCATCGCTACATTAAAACAAGCATGAATAGTCAGTGGTCATGACCCTAATGATGATGACTTTGGAAAGATGATAGAAGAAGCTAAGAACCCTATTTGTCCAGGACTACCAAACCCTAAACCCTAAACCCTAAACCCTGAACCCGAAACCCTTGGTGCAGGCCATCGGGCTCTTTGAAGTAGCCGACGCGCCGGAAAAGCTTCAGCAGACCTAAAGCTGTATCGAGCGTTAGGGTTTAGGGTTTAGGGTTCAGGGTTCAGGGTTTAGGGTTTAGGGTTTAGGGTTTAGGGTTTAGGGTTTAGGGTTTAGGGTTTAGGGTTTAGGGTTTAGGGTTTAGGGTTTAGGTTTTAGGGTGAGGATGATAGTTCTAGGCATGAACCACATTAGGGTTTAGGGTTCAATGGGGCTTAGAGTTTAGGGTTTAGGGTTGGGGTGCTCCCCCCGATACTAGTACCCCCCCTATTAGAATCCCCTATCAAGGACTGTTAGTATAAGGGGGAACATCACAAGTTCTAGGGCTGAGTAGGGTTTAGAATTCGGGTTTGTAGCGTCTGCAGGGCTTGTAGGAGTTAGGGTTGCAGGGCGCTAGGGCCGCTAGGGTTTCTAGGGTTTCTAGGGCTTCTAAAAGGGCACAGCTATCGGATTTTAGGGTCTTGGGGCGTAGGCGCACACCCTCGGCCCACTGACCTTACTAAGGCCAAATGTCCAGACGAACTGGGGTCAACCCTAAACCCTACATTCTAAACCCTCCCAAACTCCTACGCGCCTTTGCTTTACATTCTCCCGACTGAGGTTCGGGGCGGGGGGCATAAGGAGGGGGAAGGGGGTGGGCAAAGGGTTTCTAAACAAGTCCCTAAGCCATAGTACATATGGACTTGTCATATTCCTCAGGGCTTCGAGTCGGGAGTGCCGGCGGAAAAGAAGTCCCAAGCAGCCCAGAATGCCCAAGCCCCAGCACTGCTGACTATAGCCTGAACCCCAAACCCCACATATATATATATATACATATGCATATGCAATATAACTGAAGTTCTTTCTACGAGAGGTGTTCCCTGAGTTTCACCACTGACTTTTCACGATTTAGGGTCAGGGGCTCAGGGTTAGGAGGTCGTTGAGGATTTCGGGATTAGGGTGGGGGTTTAGACCCCTAAACCCTAAACCCTAAACCCTAAACCCTAAACCCTAAACCCTAAACCCTAAACCCTAAACCCTAAACCCTAAACCCTAAACCCCTAAGGCTTGGCTTCTGATGGCCTGCATTGGCAGATCAGATCCACAGTGCCGGTGGGACACGCAATGTACGGGCAATCCGCAGCATTCGGAACGCCACGATGCTGTCGGCGACAGACTCCACTGTCAGAGCAAGGATGAGCTCGCCCTTAGTTGCTGCGTTGGGCATTGGGTCTAAGACTTCCGCTACTTGAAGAGTCATGGGTACTTAGAAGCGGGGTTGTAAGTACCCCAGACAAGGTTATAGCCATAGATTTCCTACCCATGAACCTTCAGGCTATGCCGATGATGACAAAACAACAAGCATGCTCAGACTCAGCGCATGCCGCACTCACTGACATCTCCCACCCCAAAGAGCCCAATACCCCCTTAACTAAGGAACATTCCTTAAATCATAAGGATCCCTTTTAAGATTTAAGCTATAGAGCGACAAATCGTCGAAGCTCTTCAAATGCTCTAGCCTGGGCCTCAAAGTAGGGTTTAGGGTTTTTTTGCGGGTTTAGGGTGCTTGTCGGCCTTCAACAGCCCCCCCCCCCCTCCCCCCCCTCCCCCCCCTCCCCCCCCCCCCCCCCCCCCCCCCCCCCCCTCCCCCCCTCCCTCCATCCCCCTCCTCCCCCTCCCCCCCCCCCCCCTCCTCCCCCCCCCCCCTCCCTCCCCCCCCTCCCCCCCCCCTCCCCCCCTCCCCCCCCCCCCCCTCCCCCCCCCTCCCCCCCTCCCGCCCCTCCCCCCCCTCCCCCCCCTCCCCTCCCCCCCTCCCCCCCCTCCCCCCCCTCCCCCCCCCCCCTCCCCCCCTCCCCCCCCTCCCCCCCCTCCCCCCCTCCCCCCCCTCCCCCCCTCCCCCCCCGCCCCCCTCCCCCCCCTCCCCCCTCCCCCCCCCCCCCCCTCCCCCCCCTCCCCTCCCCCTCCCCTCCCCCTCCTCCCCCCCCCCCCCCCTCCCCTCCCCTCCCCCCCCTCCCCCCCCTCCCCCCCCTCCCCCCCCTCCCCCCCCCCCCTCCCCCCCTCCCCCCCCCTCCCCCCCTCCCCCCCCCCTCCCCCCCCTCCCCCCCCCTCCCCCCCCCCCCTCCCCCCCCTCCCCCCCCCCTCCCCCCCCCCCCCCAACCAAATGTACTGGTAGGCGTATTCCGTATACCTGGCTTTACAACCCTAAACCCTGAGCCCTAAATCCTAAGCCCTAAACCCTAAATCGACGATGCGCCCGTGCTGCAGTCTCCAGCCTCCACCCAGACCAACATAATTTAACTAGGGATTAAGGTTTAGGGATGTTTTTTAACGGGTATTCAGAGTAGCTCATGTTACAATTCTGCAGGGCCGATAAGGGCATGATTCAGAACATGTTGACGAAGAGCCGCAACTGGTGACACGCCCAGATTTTACACCCTCAACCCCATAGACCAAGAGAGCCCGACACCTCTCAAGCTCAAGGAACACACCTTCAAACTGCACAGAGGCTGAATTTGAACCCTAAACCCTAAACCCTAAACCCTAAACCCTAAACCCTATAAAGCCGACTTGAAGGTTCATGGGTACTTAGAAGTGGGGTTATAAGTACCCTACATAAGGTTACAGCCATAGTTCTCCTACTTCTACCCCTACCTATAAGTACCCTAGTGAAGGCTACCGGGAGAGATTCTTGCAAGGAGGTCGTGCCGGGGCTCATAGCCACAGAGAATGATCAGCAACTCCATCCTCGGGGAAAAAGGATCTTCGGGAAGGGTTTAGGGTTTAGGGTTTAGCGTTTAGGGTTTAGGGTCTAGGGTCTAGGGTCTAGGGTCCAGGGTCTAGGGTCAAGGGTCTAGAGGGTTTAGGGGGGAGCCTTTTCAGAGTATGCGTACCGCTAAGCTTCGGGTTTTCAGGGGTCTGGATTTTAGGGCCTGCGGGCAAAGCCTGAAAGGAAGGCCTGCGCCTGTGCTTCCCCCTTTTGCGTTGAAGCGTGCTGAACTAGACCCGAAACAAACCTTGTGGTTCGCAGGGTATGCGGGAATTCGGTACTCTAGCTCATTCCCTAATATAGAGCCCCAAGTAGTGGGATCCCCCTTGTAGTGAGGCCCCAGTAAGGTAGCCCTAGTATCGTAAACCCCCAACCCTAAACCCTAAACCCTAAACCCTAAACCCTAAACCCCCGCATTCCCTGCTCAGAACCGGTCAGTAGACCCTAGATCCTGATCAACCCCAAGGCTCCCAGCACCTGCTCTCGATCACTGGCGGCTGCACGCAGGTAGTCTACTTGGGGTCTTTAGGGTTCTTGGGTTGTTTTTTTTTAGGGTTTAGGGTTCTTGGGTTTTTAGGGTTTAGGGTTCTTGGGTTTTTAGGGTTTGGGGTTCTTGGGTTTAGGGCTCCTAGTCGGAAAGTGGCCCACCAAGGCCTACCCTCAGCCCGTGGTTGCCCCCTTGATTGCCCCTAAACCCTAAACCCTAAACCCTAAACCCTAACCCTAAACCCTAAACCCTAAACCCTAAACCCTAAACCCCTGCAGCTAGGCACATGAGCATCAAATCTTTGACAATACGCCGGCCGCGGACAAACAACCTTGGCTTCGGTTGCCCTAGTCTCTTCGAAGCCAAAGCTGGTTTAGGGTTTAGGGTTAAACCCTAAACCCTAAACCCTAAACCCTAAAACCTAAACCACAGGTTTAAAGGTTCTGGGGTTGAATCTCCTCCCCCCCACGCATAGATGGAACCCACACAAACGAAGAATTACTTAAGCACGGTGAAGAACACGACCTCCTGCGCGCTTGACAACAAGGTGAAGGCAGGGACACACTTAGACTTAGCACCACAGACCCCGAAGCACCTTTTCTACTGTGGGATGTTGCCCCCTAACAGTCCTTGGCATTCTTGTACCCCCTATTATCATCCCTATGAAGGACTGTTAGAAAAAGGGGGAACGTTGCCCCCTAACAGTCCTTAGTATTCTTGTACCCCCTATTATCATCCCTATGAAGGTCTGTTAGAAAAAGGGGGAACATCCCAATTTCTACCAGTTGCTTAAGAACACCCCCTCCCCCCCCAAAAAAAAAAAAAAAAAAGATCCCATTTTTTCTCTTATGTTGCCCTAAGAAGTTTTTTATTTTGTTTTGGGGGGGGGGTTCTTAAGCAACATAGTATCTGAGCCGTGTCGGCCGACAGCCTTTCATCTCTTCCCCGGATTGCAAGTCGGTGGGCCTTTTCCTATACTCCCCTTAGAACCTTAATCAAAATAGTATTTTTAATATCCTCTTGGGTTTTATATAAACAAAAATAATTCCAAGCTAAGTTAGAGTCCTTCCCCCCCCCCCTTTCAAAAAGGGGAATACTCGCAAGATGGTAGACCCTCTTCAAAAGTAAGGGGAAAAGGTCTCCCCCCCCGTTAGACAAAGTGAATATTCGCAAGAGCAAGCTTATACACTCTGAGCTCAGAAAGAACTCTGGCTAGGATGGCCCATAAAACCCTCTGAAAATTTATTCCTGAATCTGATCCTCGGTTTACGGTTGGGTTTAGGGGTAGGGTTTAGGGTTTGGGGTTTAGGGTTTAGGGGTTAGGGTTTAATAAGGGGAAATATAAAATGTCCGAAAGGCCTGCCTAGCTGGGAAGGCAGGCTTAGAGCCAGAACAAGTGACGCCTTGCGCAACACCTAGACGGAACAAGCCCTGGTTGTCCATGCGGCTTAGGGCTTCGGTTTTGAGTTTAAGGATGAGGGAGAACAATTCTAGTATGTAGAAAGCAAAACGACAACAACAACAATAACAACCCGAACGCTGACTAGCAGTTGCAGAAAAAACTTTCGTGCAGCTGGGAGGCCAGCTCAGCCATTCCACTGTATACCTTAGTCGAATGGCGCTTAGTCCACAAGATCGCACTTGGCCCCTAACTATTCTTGTGGCTTGCAAGACCCCTAAACCCTAAACCCTAAACCCTAAACCCTAAACCCTAAACCCCAAACCCTAAACCCTAAACCGATCAGATGTCAAGTCCAAGCCGGGTGAGAGAACATCCCGGACCCTGCAACCTGCATCACCAACTGCAGCTCAAAGCTAGGTGACTGTACTCTAGGAGACTACGAGGTGCTGAAGAACCCCCCAAAAAGCATTCTTCCTTATAAGGTAATATAGGGATTATCACTTTTCGTTAAGAACCCCCTAAAAAATTCTTCCTTATAAGGTCATATAGGGATTATTATGACTATTGTTATTATTATTATTATGATTAATATTATTATTTGGGGGGGTCTTAAGCAAATAGTAGGAGAGGCGGGGTGGTTCTGAGGGTGCAAGGACCTGGGACGCGAGCCTCCAGGGTTTCGGGCTTGCGGTTGAAAGAGCCCCCTAAACCCTAAACCCTAAACTCTAAACCCTAAAACCTAAATGACCCTAAACTCGGAGCCCGAAGATTGCCACGATACAGAACGAGGCAGAGCTGTGTTGTCACCGACACCCAGGCGATCGGAGGCAAGCTCGCGGCACCCCGGTCGATGTCCACGCAGGACAAGTAGGCATCAAACCTGTTTGAAAGGGGTTTAGGGTTTAGGGTTTAGGGTTTGACCAAGGGGGAAGCCTAGGAACAATAGGGATGCCCCGTTTTTGATTTAAAGGAGCTTGTAAGGGAACCCTGAACCCAAAAAAAGGGAACCAGACCCCACTCTGGGTAAGAGAGACCGCACTTAGGGAGGACTAGTAGTTCAGAGAAGAGGGCCTAAAGGGCATATGACCCAGATTTTAGGGTTTAGGCTTTTAGGGTTCAGGGTTCAGGCGGGAGGGAAGGGAGCCAAGCGCTGCTCACTTCACCCGCATTTAAGTGAGGGCGGGGCCAACATAGGGAAACACAGCCTAAACCGTGAACCTTTAGGGTTTAGGGTTCTAAGCCCTCAACCCCTAAACCCCTTAAACCCCCCCATAACCCTAAACCCACAAACCCCCTTCTTGCATCTGGACAGCGGGCCACAACCCCTAAACCTCTAAACCTAAACCCCAAGATCCACTGGCCTCGCCGCAAGCCGCAAATGATCAAGCCACTGTCAACCCCAAACCCTACAGTACAGAGGGATTAGGGGTTTATAGGGTCTTGGGTCTTAGAGGCACCCTAAAGCCTAAGCCAGAAACCCTAAACCCTAAACCCTAAACCCTAAACCCTAAACCCTGCATAGGGTTTGGGGTCCTATAGGCACCCTCCCCCCAATCCCTAATTCCCCACGAAGAAACAGTAAGGTTAAGTCAAAGAACCTGGGCATCCTCTAGCTTTGTCCGCTGCTAGGGTTTAGGGTTTAGGGTTTAGGGTTTAGGGTGTAGGGTGTAGGGTGTAGGGTTTAGGGTTTAGATCTTCTCTTCCCATTCTAAGAAACGACGGCCTGTGAGGAGCACTTTCCCCAAACGACAAACCCCAAACCCCAAACCCCAAACCCTAGCTCCTAAACCCTAAACCTTAAACCCTAAACCGATTCAATTCCATATCAGGGAATGGAAGCTTAAGCTTATCGGCTATTAGGGGATAAAGCCTCGCCGTGCCCCATCCTCCCCCCCCCCCCCCCCCCAAAAAAAAAAAAAGCCCAACAAACCTAAAGGCCCTTGGCAGATTTAGGACCCCAAGTGATGTCCTACATCCTGAGCCCGGAAGTTGCTTCCTGCTAGGGTTTAGGGTTTAGGGTTTAGGGTTTAGGGTTTAGGGTTTAGGGTTTAGGGTTTAGGGTTTAGGGTTCAGGGTTTAGGGTTTAGGGTTTAGGGTTTCGGCTTCAGGGTTTCGGCTTCAGGGTTTAGAGGGCTTAGGGCTTAGGGTTTAGGAAGCAGAGGTGCATGGTGATGGCAGCCAGGCTGTTGGTCGTCCATGGGCTCTTCAGGAACATGTAGATGTAACTCTGCATCCTGGCCGCAATGAGGCTATGGTTCTTGGCAAGGAATGAGGGAACTTAGGGGCCTAGATATGCCCTGTAAGGGATGACCTAGGGTAGTTGCCGAAATTCCCTACTTTCCCTACTGAGAACTAGCCAGATGACTCGATTCGGGGCATTGACAGCTTCAAAACCAACGTTTCATAGCGCCCTGCTCGCACTAGCTCTGGTACGTTCGGGCCCAGCTGACCAGTCCAAGAGGCACAGTACGACCGTCCAGAAACGATCCGTGGAGGTCTCTCTTGATGAACTGTGCGGAGACCGTCGGCATCGCGTTCACCGATGAACCTTAACAGTTGGGATGTTCCCCCTTAATTATACTAACAGTCCTCAATAGGGATTATAACCCCTGTCAGTATAAGAGGGAACATCTCAGCTTAACAGCATTGATATACGACGCGCCTCCCTAAAACTCGCTGCTGCGCAAGGATTCGGATGACAGCTTCATCGGCGTCTGCATCAAACCCCAAGACTCCAAAAAACCCTTAAGTAAGGAATAGACCTTAGATTCGAATAGGAACCCTAATATGATTTAACATATGTTCCTTAATTAAGGGGTTTTGGAGTCTCTGGGAAGGAGGAGCATGGTGCAACGTGAGTTCACAAAGCATAGAGCCGCATCGGAGAAGTGCCGGATACTACGTTTTGAGCGCGGACACGTCGAAATCCTTAGCCTTACAACATCGCTCGCTGTCGCCAAGGACTATACTCCCCCTAGAACCTTAATAAAAAACCACATGTTTAATATTTTCTTGGGTTTTATGTAGACTAAAATAAAAAAGATTTCCCCCGAAGGGGATATCCCCCGAAGGGGATATAGAGGACAGGGGTTGCAGTTGAGGCACGTCGTCTGCCCTTGGCTGCAGCTGGACAGTGCTTCTCGCGCAGTGCCCAACACCGAATTTGGCTTCGATACACTACTTGGGTGGGGATGTTCCCCCCTTATACTAACAGTCCAGTAAGGTACCCCCCCCCCCCCCCCAAGGTTTAGGGTGTAGGGTTTAGGGTTCCCTTTCGAGGGGTTCGAGGACTGGCCCTATGCCACAACACACACCCTACATTGGGCCTGCATGATGCCCTGAAACTTGAGACGGACCTCGAAGGCAACAAACAAGTCCCAAGCCTTGGGCTGTTCCCCCTTATACTAACAGTCCATAGTAGAGCTTCCAATATATACCCCCTATCATAATCCCCCATGATACGCAGGTGAAGTTCCTTCAAGGCGTTCACGGCGCCCGAAGATTCTCTTTGAAGCTGGAACCTTTTTGCATAACCCTAAACCCTAAACCCTAAAACCGTAAACCTCTGGAGTAGTTCGGAGCCGAGGAGCCGAATGGGTGCGATGGACGTCCTTGGCAGCTCATTGACATGAGCAAGTCCAGGGCGTTTAGGGTTTAGGGTTTAGGATTTAGGCAGGTTCATGGGTAGCTATAAGTGGGGTTATAAGTAGGGTAACTATAAATACAACTGATGATAACCTTTTTTAGGGTACTTGCAACCCTACCTAAAACTACCCGGCCCATGAACCTCCAAGTAGGGCTCAGACTTCATGATTTCACAAGGGGAGATCCACAGTTCAAGCAACAAAGAACTCAGCACATGTTGGCCCTGAAACCAGCCGCCGAACTATAGCCGCTGTAGCCCTGCATCCTTGACCATTGGGCACAAAAGAACGATCACTTGGAACATCCCTCCATGTCCATGCAAAACCAACTGCGAGGACTTAGGGCTGCAGTGTTAGGAAGCGACTGCTTTTGTTGCTCATGCTGGTTCAGTTGTTGGTCCCGATGGAACCAGGTTGGAGCACAGGGTTGCGTGTTGTTGGCAACAGGCCGTGGTGTCTGCTTCTGTTGTGACGGAAGAAAATACGGCATAGATGGTAGGTTCGCGAGACGACTTTGAGCCTGCATGGCCCTTTTTAAGGCAACATTCCGGTACAGTTGCCTGCCTGAGCCTCTTTGGCCTGCTTACATTGGCAAAGTTGCCCTGGCCTGCGTGATAAGGCAACATTCGGGCACAGCTGCCCGCCTGATCTGCACTGATAATTATAAAACCATGTCATGTGAGACGCGCGACTGTGTCCTAAACTCTAACAACCCCACATGTCGGGTGCGGTAAAACGAAAATCAGATACCACTGTAAATCCAAGAACCCTAAACCACACACCCTTTTCAACCCCAGCTCTGCAAGGAGCAGCCAGACAAACCCTTTTTTAAACCCTTCAAACCCTAAACAGCCCTAGCTCCAGCACCCAAACCCCCCTTCCCCTCCGAAACCCTGAAGTTCTTCCCCACCCACCCAACTTTTCGGAAGGAGGCGTGGGGGGAGGAAATCCCCAAACCCACCCGAATCCTGAAACATGGGCCAGCTTCGTCGTCGTCATATGGCCCAGGCATTTCGTAGGGATCGTATTCAATGCGCTCCACCATAGTGCCTCAAGTGGGGTCTGTAAAGGGTTTCCAAAGAGCCTTTGATTCGGGAATCGACCTCAAACCATACGGTCGCATTCTCTAAACCCTAAACCCGATATCGACATATATATATATATAGACACACACACATATGATCTCGGTTCGCGGGTCACCGGTCCTCCAACCCCCATAAACCCTTTACCTCTGACCAAACCCTAAATCCTAAACCCTAACCCTAAACGCTCAACTAAACCCTGAATCCCAAACCCCAAACCCCACACAGCACGGGGGGGGGGGGGGATACCATGGGAGGGGATACCACGGGGGGGATACCATGGGATACAATGGGGGGGGGGGGGGGGGGGGGAGGGGGAATGGGCGCGCTCTGATCATATTTGCATATATGCATATATATATATATAGATAGATAGATATATAGATAGATATATGGGTTTGCTCGAGAATGTGTTGGGATAACGGTATGTTTCGGGGGGTATGTTTCACGGCCTGAGCAACCTTACCCTTAAGAATCAAAGGGTTTAGGCTTTAGGGTTTATAGGGTTTGTTCGGGAGCACCCTCAAACCCTAAACCCTAAACCCTAAACCCTAAACCCTAAACCCTAAACCCTAAACCCGGAGAGGTTCGGGGATCCCCGTGAACACAGCGATTGAGTGCCGGGCTCTTGCTCTTCGTGCCCATGCTGTTCATCTTGGAGACCTCCAAGCCGGCCCTGGCCATACACAAGGGTTTAGGGTTCCGGGTTTAGGGTTTCGGGTTTAAGGTTTAAGTTTCTTTAGGGTTTAGGGTTTAGGGTTTAGGGTTTCGGGTTTCCGGTTTCGGGCTTAGGGCTTTCTTTGTGCCACCCGTCTAGCGACGCTCCAGGGGGGGTGGGCACAGGGACTTCCGAGGCATTTGAGGCATTGGGGGCACACCCACAAGTTGAGAAGGCCGCGCCCTTTGTTGGTGAGTTTAGGGTTCGGGGGAACGGAGACGTGGCAGCGTTTAGAGTGTGCTCAGCCCAGTGGCCGTAGTTTTGGCATGTTCTCAATCTTTGCGAAGCCACAAAAACACATTTGGAAATGAACCTGAAAATCCGACTTCCCCGCCACCCCCCCCCCCCCCTCCCCCATAGCAACTCCGATACGTGTGAACCCTCAACCCTAAACCTCAAGGGACAAAAGGAGGGACCCTTCTACGGGACCTTGGAGGTAATTTAGGGGTTTTTAGGGGCTACTTAGGTACATAGGGGCTATATGAGGTATATATATATATCTATATATATATATATAGGGTTTATAATAGGTGAACAAGATTAAGGGTCCCTTTCCAACTGAGATGAGTGGCGAGGAAGTATGGGCCATGGCAGCGGCAGCGCTGGTAGGCACCCTAAACCCTAAGCCCTAAGACCTAAGCCCTACACCCTAAACCCAGCTACCCCAAAAACAAACGAACGTCGAACCGTTCTCAGAGATTTGACAACATAGGCTCGGCGTAGCGAAGCTGGACCTTTTGAACCTTGTAAACCCTAAACCCTACAACTTTTTGGGGGCTTAGGGTGTTCTAAGGTCTATAGCTATAAACCTTACATAAACCTTATGAACCCCAAGCCCTGCGAACCCGAGAGGTGGGTGCTAGGCATTTCCAGCGCCTCCCCCCCGGCACATTTTGTGAGCCAAGAGCGCGGTCGCGTGGGTTAGGGTTCAGGTTTTGGGTTTCGTTTTTTTTTTTTTTTTGGGGGGGGGAGGGGGGGGGGGGGGGGGGTTGGGGGGGGGGGTTGGGGGGGGGGGGGGGGGGGGGTTGGGGGGGGGGGGTGGGGGGGGGGGGGGTTGGGGGGGGGGGGGGGGGGGTTGGGGGGGGGGGGGTGGGGGTGGGGGGGGGGGTTGGGGGTTGGGGGGGGGTTGGGGGGGGGGGGGGGGTTGGGGGTTGGGGGGGGGGGTTGGGGGGGGGGGGGATTGGGGGTGAGCCTTAGGGCTATGGGCTAAGCAAAAAGAAACTTAGAACATGAGAACATGACCGTTAACACCATTTTACGCCCTAAACCCTAAACCGTAAACCCTAAACCCGGTGGACTGCCAACGGCTGCGAGGAAAGAGCGTTCAAACCCTGAGCCCTAGAGCCCTAAAATATTCAAACCTGGGGATGCAGAGGGAGGGCTCAGGGTTCAGGGTTCAGGGTTAAGGGTTTGGGGTCTGGGGTGAACCCTTTTCAAAACTTGCAGCCCTTCGAGGGCGGGGTTTGTCATGCTCTTGTTCGTTTGCGGGCTTCCCTCGGCTGCATTTTGCGGGGCCCCCCCTGACAAAATACGTTTCCGTGGGCAAAAATACGATATTAGTTTGGGTACCTTGTTGGGGTCCTTATCATAAGGGGATCCTACTACTACTATTTGGGGATCTATATTGGGGGTCGCCTATTTAAACCCGCAAATAGGCCTTACAAGGAAACAGCGGCCACAGAAATTGGAAACTAGTTCGGAGTCAACACGTGTTTCTGGTGCAAGTTCTGTGGGAATCGAATGCAACTGTGTGGCCCTGGCAGCTGTTCATTCAAAAGCTGGTCAGCGGAGAAAGAATAGGGGAACGAGATGTTGTCGCTGATCTGCTTCGCAGATCTCTACAGCACCCTCGTGGCCCATGCGTCTCCACGTTTTGAAAACTCTTCTACACCTCACACCGCGCAACCCCTCAAGGTCCTAAACCCTAAACCCTAAACCCTAAACCCAAAATCCTCCTAAACCCTAAACATACGCTCTCAATCCTCCCAGCACACGGCGTAAGTTTCATGCAGGAAATCCCCATGCCATGCAAGGGTCATGCAAGGAGATGGCCTGGGCCTTCTGAAGCGGCCCTAAACCCTAAACTAAACCCTAAACCCTAAACCCTAAACCCTAAACCCTAAACCCTAAGCAACCGCGGGCTCGCAAGCGTAGGGCTGAAAAGCCGCTTAGGCCCTCAAAGGCCCGTAGGGTTTAAGGTTTCAAGCCCCCGAAACCCGATAGCTCTTGCTTCTAAACCCTGATTAACATCCCGAAAACCCTTTTTTTGAACCCGTGCTGAGGCCGAAAACATTCTTGCACATCTCCGCACGAAGACCCTAAGAAGGGCTGCCAGCTGCGGGGACACACTGTGGAGTTTGTGTGAAGATTGATGCAGCGCACGGACTTGCGCGACTTGGGATTTCTGCTGCACGGGGCTTGGGGCTTAGAGTCTCCTGGGGTTTGGGGCAGAGGACGTGTATGTTTAGGTTTTCAAGTTCAGTGGCTCAGTCCAGCTGCGAGGATAGGGCAGTTTTGCAAGCAAAGCACAGCCTACACTAAACAAAAACCACCAACCGGGTTCATTTTCAATGCTCACCAGGTCGCTTGCACATACGTAATCGTACGAGGGTGTCCATCTCTCAGGGAACAGGGGGTCTTGCCTAAAAGTTGCCATAGGTTCAGGTCCAGGGGTTTGGGCAGATTGGTTCAGGACTCTGCCAAGAGCTCCTAGACACCTTGAACCATAGCCTACGGACTACGATCCTCTTACTCCACAAGGGAGCCGTCACCGCTGGCATCCTCCTTTCAAAACTTGGCCGCCCCGTGGAACAAGCCCAATGGCAGAAGGTTCGTCTCCTTTTCCGTGCGTCTGGCACTTCTTGCGTGCTTGGGGCTCAACACCGATACGTCAAGAAAACTCGGAAGACACGTTTCCATACTGGTGCCGTTTCGCAGTCCTGAGAACCATCTGCCTCCAGGCTCTGCATTTCCAAGGGCATGCAAAAACGGCGCTTGACGCCCAACTCTAGTTCTAATTCGTGTCGCTTGCGCATGCATTGCCAGGTGGCCTGTCTCAGGGTGTGCCCAGTGCTCAGGGTCCACCAAGTTCGGCAGTTATGAATCCCTGACAGCTCCAGGCAGTAGCACCCTCAGAGACCTCGTCTACAGTACAGCTGGTGTAAAAGAACGGCAGAACCTGCGGCCATGAGCCGCACCTCCTGGGCTGAGGGGACTGCCTTTGCGAACGCGCGGAAGCGCGCGAGCCCGCGGGCAGTGAGCCCACAGCAGAGACGGATGCTGCTTTGAGGGCGCGGGCTTCGTAAGAAAAGCTCTGGGACTTCTGCTGCTTAGCCAACACGGATGGGCTATTCCTGCATGAGTTTTGTTCACTTCTCCTCTTCATTTCCATTCCTTCTTTCTTCGACTTACTACCATTATCATCCTCACTGCCGTCGTTACTAGCTACCAGTTCCTGCTATTAAGAGGATCATGAGACTACCCCTCTATAGGATTCGTTGCCCACTTGCCTCCAGCTGCCGCTCATGGACACAGTGGTGGGAGAGAAGGTTTGCTGAGCGTGGGACTTCGAACGGGGTCTTTCTCCAAGGTTTCACTGGAGGTATGTGGTCATTTCTCTAAATTGTGGCTTCCGTTTGGGGTCCTCATTATAACACGGCCCCTAATATTTAGGGCACCCGAAAAGGGAGCACAACTTTGAGAACTGACCAAATCTTAAGATTTACCATTGTCAAGGAAACGGGCCACGGTCGAAAGAAAATCGAGACTTCTGAACAACAAGGAAGCCTAAAATCCAAAACATTGTCTGAGCCCTACCTGGACTCAGAATACGCCCCTTTTCGGTGGAGCCTTGCCCGGAAAACTAAGGTTGGTGTTAGGTGTCCAAGAGTAGGGGTTTAGGGTTTAGGGTTTGGGGTTTGGGGTTTGGGGTTTGGGGTTTAGGGCTTGGGGCACGCGCTTCCTTGCTGACCCAAAAAGACCGTTTAGGCCCTCGAGGCCATCGTCTCCGAAGCGTGGAAGGGGAAACCTTTCCATAAGAGCCCATCGCCTACTCTTTGGGTTTAGGGCTCAGGGTTTAGGGTCCTATCACACCCAGGCTCGGCTTGTTAGGGCGTTCTTAAGTTTGGTCAGGAAGGTGCCTTGTTGGCTCCTCATCCCACAAGGGTACCCAGGTACACTTTACCACTGGGTTTAAGGCTTGGGGGTTGAATTCGGGTTTTAAGAGGTCTAGGGCAAAGGGCCTTAGTCCCTGTGGGTCCTCGCTCCCTCCCGCATGCACATTGAGGTGGCGTGGGCTGGGTCGCTTCAGCGGGGTTTGGTGCGACATAGGGTTCAGGGTTTAGGGTTTAGGGTTTAGGGTTTAAGGCATCGGTGACGAAGTTGTGCTCTCTTGGGCTGATGATTTGGGGGAAAGCACCGGAGGATATACGACCCAGCCCGCCCAAGTCAAACGGCTACCATCCAACGATGCCGTGCCGCACCTGCGGAGGGGGCTTTGGGGGGCTTTTGGGGGCTTTTGGGGTTGGGGGCGGGGGGGGGGGGTTGGGGGGGTTTGGGGGAGTTTGGGGGGGGTTTGGGGGGGTTTGGGTGGTTTGGGGGGGGTTTGGGGGCGGGGTGGGTTTGGGGGGGGGTGGGTTTGGGGGGCGTTTGGCGACACTCTCTCCGACTTGCCCAACCCAGCCTTGGCTGGGTACTGGGGGTTGCGGTTGCTGAGGCACTTGGCATGGCATATCGGCCTGCCAAGTCGGGAAGTGTCGGGTTTAGGGTTGAGGGTTTGGGGTTTAGGGGTTGAGGGTGCTGGTAAAGCGCCCTTGAAGCCAAGATCTTTGGATCCCTGCACCCACTTCATCATGATTCGGGTTTGGTCGGATCTGGGTAGTTCGAAACCCTAAACCCTACACCCTAAACCCGAAGGCCCTTCTTCGGTCTTTGTGCGTTTGCTGCGAGGGTGCGAACTGGAGAGCCTGGCGCGACGGGCTCAGAAACCCGAAGAGGCATTGACCAGGAAAGTACCCCAAACCCTAAACCCTAAATTTAAACCCTAAACCCTAAACCCTAAGAACCCTAAACCCTCAACCCTATCGTCATGGACTCTTCTCCTCGGTGTGCTTGGAAGACGGCACTGAGCCCTCACATCCACCACGACCCCCCAAGGCCCTCAACACGAAAAAGAACAGCAACTCTGAAGCCCTTGTGAACCCTATTGAAGCTATTTTTTAGCAACGAGCCCTAAACCTAAACCCTAAACCCCCTAAACCCCCTAAACCCCCTAAACCCCCTAAACCCCCCTAAACCCCCTAAACCCCCTAAACCCCCTAAACCCCCTAAACCCCCTAAACCCCTTAAACCCCCTAAACCCCCTAAACCCCCTAAACCCCCTAAACCCCCCCCCCTAAACCCAAACCCCCTAAACCCCCTAAACCCCCTAAACCCCCTAAACCCCTCACCCTTCTGCCCAGGGGCAGCGTGGGGCTCCGCGCGTGGCCTAAATGGGCCCTGGGACGGATCTGGGCCTTGCGATTTGGGTTTGGAGATGAAGGGTTTAAAGGGTTAAGGTTGGGATGTCACCCCTTATACTAACAGGGGGTGCCATAATCCCTACTAAGGACTGTTTGTCTAAGGGAGAACGTCCCAAGGTTAAGGACATCAGGATTGAACTGAGGGTTTAAGGGTTGAGGGTTGAGCGTGTAGAGTTTAGGGATTAGGGTGGTGTGGGCAGTTGGCACTCCTTCTTTCGCAACTAAGGGAAACAGTCGGGATAGAGTCTTTTCAGGAATTGAGCGCGAGTCGTAAGGGTCCAGCCCTGCGTCGGACTGAAGAATCGGCGTTCAGAAACATGGTGGTCACGAAGTCAACCCAGGGCCTTTACCCCAAAAACATCTAGACGAACCAGACTCCTAAACATGTTCCTCTGAAGCCCAAATAAGGGAAAATGACAAACATCCCAGGAACCCTACCTTCACCTAGAATCCCCAAACCCTAAGCCCTGAACCCTTTTTGAACCCAGACTCTGCATGTCAGCTGGCTCTGAAACCCAAAACCCAAAACCCAAAACCCCAACAATTCTAAAAAAACTCCCGTGGACATCCTCAGCGTCGCACCCATGTGGCCAGCGATGCACCGCGGACTCAACGCCGAGCCGCCGTCGTCCTCATCCTGAAGAGGTTTAGGGTTTAGGGTTCAGGGTTTAGGGTTTGGGGTTTAGGTTGCGGGTTCATGGCTTTGCAAGGCTCATGGGTAGTAGTTACACGTGCGGTCATAAGTAGGGTGACGATACCTATAACCTGCTATATTCTTATTTAAGGTGCTTACAACCTTATTTAAGGTACTTGTAACCCCTACCTATGGCTACCCATGAACCTGACAAGTAGGGTTTAATTAGGGTTTAGGGTAGCTTAGGGTTTAAAGCGAGGCTAAGTCTGTTGAACGCGTACACACACACACACACACACTTGAGACTCGACTTCTGTCGAACTGTGAGCTCCAAAGCTTGTGAGTCTGCAACGGAGGTCTGCATTCATGTTAAAATGGCCAAGGATTCAGCAACGGCTTTGAGGGTGTTTTTGGGGATGGCCTGCAGGTACACAGTTCAGCGTCCTGAACTGCTTCCCACTCCAAGGCATAGCTTCGTTGCACTGGGTTTGCCAAGGAGTGCCCAGTGCCCCTGCAAAGAAAGAACCATGAACTCAAATCGCACTTGTGCATTCCTGCACTGTTCGAATTTTGCTTTGCCGGCCGCACGATTTGCCGAAGGTTCCCGTACTTCAGCCATCTGCTCGGAAACTAGGTTCCGATGCCCAAGCCGAATGCCTGAGCAACATGCCTGCCCAATGGTTGCCTATGGTGCAACATGGCCGACAAGGCCCACTGTGAAATTGCGTTGCCCTTAGACACAGGGTTTGACACGCACACACGCCCTTCTGTAGAAGGGCGCATTGTTGTAACTTCTTCAAAACCTGAGCAAACGGCCATTAAGCCACATAAACACGCACGACTTTCTGTGCTGTGAAGCCGGACAATTGTCTAGCATGTTAGAGCACTCAAAGAAGGCACGCGTGCTACATACATGATCGCTTGAAACACGATATATGTCATCGAACGTTGATACCCAGCCATGTTGCCTCACATTGCACGTCAACTCGGAACTACCTACGGACCTACGTGTTAGCCTTTGCTTTGCAATGCATCTGGACCTCAGGTCAACTTGCAATGACACCTGGTCAAGTTGAACAAATTATATAAAGCGTACTCACCCCTATGCGTTCGCCTGCCACCAGAGCACAGGGCCTCAACGGATATCATGCGTCTTCACGCCCAACGCACGCGCATGTCGACAACATCATGGATACACGCACGCACGCCAAATGTACTTTTTTGCAAGCGACCCACATGAAATCCAGAAACACATGTCACATGGGTTCCTAGCTTTGTGCACCCGCGTCACATGTATCATGCATCCATACGGACATACAAGCACGCAAACTGTCATGGGTATGTGTGATTGTATATGGACCCTGAGTTTCAAAGGGCAGCTCACTACTTTTTTAGGGCGGGGCAGAAAACGACCAACTACTACGTCTGAGGCCGGCGCAGAACCAGACTACCACTTGGTATGAGGGTGTTACAAAAGTGAGAGACATGGGCCAACACGACAGCTGCCTTCGGGAGAAGAAGCTCACCCAAGATTCCCGCCCCAAGCCCTTGAGTAGCATCATGAGCAAACAAAATGGCGGTACTGCGCAACGCATGGTACATGGTGGATCTAGTTTTCTTTCACTCGAAACCAATCCTGCACGCACAAGAGAGCAAGAGCACGCAAGGACGAACTCACAGCTTTTTTAGGGCTCAAAGTGGCAACACGTCGGCAGGATCATACCCTGCATTGATGTGAAATCGTTTGATAAGGTCAGTTTGTGTCTCCCTATCCCATGGAGGCCACGCATAGGTGCGAATAGAGTGAAGTCGAGATTTAAGACCAGACAACCGCAACTTGATGGATCCAGCTGAGTGTGGATGTCGTACTTGCCATCGAAAAGAAAGGGGAATGTAAGAAATCGAACGGGACACATGATCAACATTGAATCCCAGAAAATGCTGATCACCCACATCCTCGAGCTGAATTGGTGCTCCATAAAACCAAGGGTCAAGCAAAGCAAGTACCGAATGCAATTGAATCATCTGCGAGGGTAACAGAATGAGTCGATTGTCCACATACCGAACAATAAACGTCAATTTGTTCAACGCTTGTGACGCAAACAATCTCTGCCAACCAAATTTCAGTGCAAAGAACTGGAAGTGAGCTGAGAATAGGCGAGATTTGATTACCAATGCAAGTTCCATCATGTTGCTGCCAACACGCTCCACACGCTGTGAATACCCCACACGCAAAGGTGGCTTGAACGATATGGGGAATATCAGCAAGCTCAACCTGCTTCCACCATTTGGGGTCTCCTGTCATCTGGGTCCTGCCTGCTACGCTCTTAATATCACGTCGTCCTCTGGAAATGCAAACAGTGATATGTGAACATTCTGAAAGTTGAGAGAATCGAGAAAGCAGTACTTGCACACTCTGCAATATCCGAGCTTGAGGGACACTGTTGAAGAATCCAACCAAGTCATCATTAGTGAGAGTGAGAGTGACATCATCCGGGGTCTCTTCAAAATATTGTTGAAGCTTGCTCCAAATGACTGGGAGGGGAACAGAACCAAAATGATCAGGAAAACATAACTGAATCATCTGCTCAATGGCTGAGGCTGCAGCTCTCTGCAACCGTTCTGAAATTGTGCCATTGTAAGCAATGACACTGCGGCCTTTCTTGTAGTCTTTCTTCTGTTTAAGAAAGACGAACCCCCTGGGCAAGGGAGCATTGGAAGCAATGCCCCAGGCATACTTCTTTCGAATGAATCCTGGAATGTTTTCACGAACCTGCAGCCGACATCTCTCAGGGCTGGACAGAATCTGTCTGAAATTAGATGCATCTTTCCATACTGCCAGCACTCCTTTGAAGTAAAACTGAGGGCAATACAACATCAAATGTGTTGCTTGATGGTCAGCCAGGTGGAATACCAACTTGGAATGCAACTGCTTCTTAACATCGACAAGTTTGTGCTCTTGCAAAAGAAAGTCACACCGGCAGAGATGCTGAACATGGCTAGCCCATTGATTGGGAAATACTGTGTTCCAAAATTCATCTTTGACGCAAGGTGGAAAACCTTGACGGTCAAACCAACGATCAATTCGCCTCTTGTGCAGTCGAAGGAAGCTTTCAAGGGTCGGGAAAACTGGGGAGCTAGAACTGAAAGATAACATGTCAAGCACCTCTCTAGGTAGAGATAGGTCAGCTGCAGAAGAAGCAATGTGTCCATCAACTGTGTGCAAATAAGGATGATGAAGAAGAACTTCTTGACAACTACAAGGTAACGATGAAGGCTCAAGGTCTTGCATCCTGGTCTCCCATTGCGCGAAGTTGCAAAAGATTGTTTGAACAGATTGGTGCGCACCTTCATCAATCCAATGGCTAGGCAAGTGAAAGGGTAACATCCATTGTTTGTATCGCTTGATTTGCTGACGTAGCCACGCAGAAACCTCCCACTGAAAACTGGGGTGGGCAAGGTATGGACATCGAAGACGTGGGTGTACATCTGGAATGGAACATCCGCGAAACCTAAAAGCTGAGCACATCAACTTTTTGACTCTGGACTTCTCAGGCTGTTCTAGGTTACAGCCAATCCTCCACAATGCATACAACTCCAGCTCTGTGATCCTCTGAGAACGAATAAGCTTAGCTGCTTCGAAGCTACGTCGGGCGTCGGTCCATCTGCGCTAAGTCATACAGGATGTCAAACGCTTTGGGCTTGGAGAGAGTGGGAGGAACCTTGTAGCCAACTGTTGCAAACCTGCGCCTGAGTTTACAGAACAATCTGAAATAGTTGTGAGAAGTACTGGACTTGTTTCGGAGAGGAACCGTTTTGGGACCACTGGCCGTCTTCTTGAAAAACTTGTGCACGAAAGGGTGATTGAGTCTGGGTTGCCAAAGGTCAATCAGGACATGCTCAGCGATCCAAGCCTGCTTGTAATTGTCATGAGTGGACAAGACAACGGTGGAATACGCGCTGTAATCAAACCTGCTTGCCCACAATCGAATTGCTGGCTCTACTTGAACGTATTGTCCTTGTTTGCACTGCTTAATCTTGGCTCGACGATTGTTCTCTCTCGCCACCATGCCAACAGAAGTGCTTCCAACATAAAGCCAACTAGTTGACTGAGCCGCAGTAAAAGAACTTGCCCAGCGCACAGGAAGCTTCAGGTAGACGACGCTACTTTGTTTGAACCGGTCAAACGAATACGTTTGTGGTGAAACTGATAAACGACTGAGTTTTTTTCTCAATGCTGCATCGTTGGTAGTGTCTCTGGGAAAGTGAAAGATAAGCAAAAGATGAAGAATGCCTTGAATCCACAACATACGAGTCTTATCCACACCAGGAATCTCTTGGAGAACAAATGTTGCTAGCTGTCCAAGGCAGTGAATGAGTTTCCTAAGCCAGCGAACTTCAGTAGCAGGTAGCTTCAACTGAAGTCTGTCCACACATCAGGCCGACCAAATCATAGCTAAGGCTATGACGCTCGAAAGGGACTTGAATCCCAACTTGGTGACCGTAGACGGATTCATTCCGAACTTGAGTGCCAAGTCTTGCATCCTTTCCTTTGTGATTTCCTTGTCGCCAACCAAGGAATCAACCTTAGTGATGAGCCCTTCCAACTGACTGAACTTGGATGCTCCAAGCGATTTCTTGAAGGTCTTGATCCAGGTCTGAACTGCCTCGGTCGAAGGGCCTTCCAAACTCTTGATCTTGCTTTTGAAGATGTCCGACGGAATCTTGTCGAGTTTCGACAGAACTGAATGGCTTGGTCCACAATCGTCTTCTGCTGCGTTCTTGACTGGCAAACCACTCTCTGTGTTCTTGGGTCGCGACTGGTCATCTGAGGCCGACGCTGTGCTTTGACCTTCGTTTTTCTTGGGAGTAAGCACCACACCCTGCTCCATGAGCTGCTGCTCTCGTTTCATGAGAGCAGTTTGTAACTCCACCAACTGCTGCGATGAAGACGAAGCGACTTGAGCTGGGGCATGCTTCTTGAGCACTCCGATGAGATCGTTGATAAGAGGAGCATACAAGGAAGAAACATCCGTGGTCTTCGAAGGAAGTTCTTTTCCGGGATGATGATTTTGCCACAAGGTAGAGGCCACTGCATCCAAGTCCAGCTGCGACTTCCTAACTGCTGAGAGTAACTGGGAAGTGAACACACTCTCGGCAACAGATCGAGTTGGAACAGTGGAAATGAACCTGCCATGAGACAGCAACCGTAACGTCCATTCGGAAATGCCATGGTACATGAGCTCATGGGCCTTGATGTCTGTGACGTCTCTTCCTGCGAACCCTCTCTTTCTGGACCAATGGGAGGCTTCAACCTGCTGGTTGAAGGTAAACCCATGAAGCTCGTTCGAATCAATGCGCTTCTCATTCTGAACGAACGAAGACGGAAATTGGATGGCACTCATAGTGGGCATCGAAGACTGCATCTGGGAAGGTCCTGGATGTGGGTTGGGGAAGGTGTAAGGATTGCTTCGGTACGACTTTCCACCCTTCTGGTGGGATGGGCCATAACTGCCAGCATTCCAAGAACGATCATTGTAAGAGTCATAAGACCTGTCGTAGCTGTTCTGGTAGGACGAAGGTTGGTCCCAACTCCACGACTGATTCCAGGACATGTTGAGCTAAGTCGGAGCTAAGGCGAAAAGACAAACGCTGGAAAGACTTGACCCATGACAACATGAAACAGCATCTCAAGGCGAAGACAAAATCAAACTCAATCACAAGAGCTCGCGCAGTTCAGGGACTTGTTCTTTGGGAGCCATCATATTCGAGAACTAGACAGCGCGGCAAACTTAGACAGACTGTTTTTTCGGAAGACACTCGGTGAGCTCCCCTACTGAGGCCAATGCCAAATCGCTAAGCCAATTGGCTTGGAAACTGAACTCTTGAAAGCCCAGCGACCATCTTTGGATCTCAGTGCATCATAGAACACTCCTGCAACCAGATCAGTGTGCGTTCCTCCCGACTTTGGCCTCACATGACCAATCTGTCTAAGACTGGCCACACCAAGTACACACACAGGCCGCGACGGAGAAACGTACTGAGATGCCTGACTCCACGCAATTGTGATCTCGGAGTTATGGCCACGGCAGTAAAATGTAAAGCCTGGCATCCAAGTAATGTCTTGCGTCTGGAACTTGCTTGGTCTGAAGATTCCTGACCGGATGATGTGCGCTGCAGAGTCGATGGAGGTGTTATGAGCAATGTGATAAATGGTGTTCCTCTTTCCGAAACTGGCAGGCTTGCTGACTGCATGATCAAGATTCAACTTGGCAACCAAAGCAACAGCTCCTGATCGGAGCTTCGTCAACGACATGCCTTCCAACACATGGATCTGGTCAGCCATCAACATTATCTCTGCCAAGGTCTGCCAATGTTTGGCCGGAACCGAAAGGTTTTCTGGATTGTGCAGCAAAGACTTCATGTACTGCAATGCAAAATCGAGAACCTGTTTGTCAGAAGTTCCTAGCTCATATGTTCGAAGACTCAGTTCAGAAACGGATCTGCAACGCCCATAGGCCAAGACCAAGAGCTTCTTGAGTCGAAGGAAAATCGGAACCAACCTGGACCAGTCAAAATGATCATCGTCCGAAATCGTAAGGGGGCCTTTGCTGTCATAGAGACGAAGATCAGAAAACTCGCTCAAGACATAAAAGGTTGGGTTCTGCTTCCACGGAACTTCATGACTATGCATCATTACGGACTTGTTCAGCGAATCATCCAGCTCTGTCTGAAGCTGTTGTGGCAGATGCACGAAAACGCCATTGACTTGCCACCAACCCTCTGCTGGTAAGCTGGGGTCCATTTGAAACGGCCATTGTGTCTGAGGCTGGAGCTGTCGAGGTATCATTGTTGCCGACTGAACGACATCCAATTGACCAGCAGTGCGCTGATCCCCGATGGCTCGGGAAGTAGGTTCTATGGCCCAAGCAGGTAAGGGCCGAGCCGAGCTCAGTCCAGAGCTAACATTGGTATTCTGAGAATAACCTTGTGCGATCAACGACATCATATGCGCTTGACCAAGAATCTGGTAACCATGGTCTTGGAAAGACTGCATATCAGCGAACTCCACTCTCGTAGACATCGAACCCACTGAAAAGCTGATTGACGCAGCAGGTTGAGGGTTTCTACTTGTGGTTGAGATCTTTGCTCAGACATACGAGAGGAAGTAGTTTGCAAAGGCAAGGGTGTCGCAAGCCAACTTGGCTGGAGCGGCATTGCGCTCTTTGGGCGAACTCCTGGGGGGTCCATGATTAAGTCACGTAATCTTGGAGCTGATTATGTAAAGTCACGTGAACTGTATGCAAGCATACAGAACAAATCAGAAGCTGAGTCACTTGTAAAATCATTCGTAGAAAACTTCTTTCATGTCCTGAGATCAAGCAAGATGATTCATGTATCAGTTGAAAGACTCCTCCCGTCGCTTGAGAGTCAAGGAAGTCAAAAGCTTCGGTTAAGTCAATCGTGAAATCAGACTTGTGAGAGCATCCTCCCACGTAGTTGGCGCCCAAAGGGATTGCCGAACTGACACACACTTGAGACTCGACTTCTGTCGAACTGTGAGCTCCAAAGCTTGTGAGTCTGCAACGGAGATCTGCATTCATGTTAAAATGGCCAAGGATTCAGCAACGGCTTTGAGGGTGTTTTTGGGGATGGCCTGCAGGTACACAGTTCAGCGTCCTGAACTGCTTCCCACTCCAAGGCATAGCTTCGTTGCACTGGGTTTGCCAAGGAGTGCCCAGTGCCCCTGCAAAGAAAGAACCATGAACTCAAATCGCACTTGTGCATTCCTGCACTGTTCGAATTTTGCTTTGCCGGCCGCACGATTTGCCGAAGGTTCCCGTACTTCAGCCATCTGCTCGGAAACTAGGTTCCGATGCCCAAGCCGAATGCCTGAGCAACATGCCTGCCCAATGGTTGCATATGGTGCAACATGGCCGACAAGGCCCACTGTGAAATTGCGTTGCCCTTAGACACAGGGTTTGACACGCACACACACACACACACACACACACACACACACACGCACACACACACACACACACACACACACGGGGTGATTTTTCTGAGCCTGCGCTGACGCTTGGGTCAAGACCCTGAACCCTAAACCCTAAACCCTTTTGAACCCGGTCTGAGAGCTAAACTCTAAACCCCAAACCCCAAACCCTAAACCCTGGAGTTCCATTGAGCTTCACTTGAGCTTCACAGAACGACTGTAGTTCACGTTCACACCGTCTCCACGCCCTAAACCCTAAACCCCTTTTTTTCAACCCATACCTCCGAAATCCTAAACCCCAAACTGGTGTTTCTCCAAAGCCCGTAGAACCTGAAGCTGAGCTGTAGATGCCCGAAGCCCTGCCTACAGTAGAGGGGTTTAGGGTTTAGGGTTTAGGGCTAGGGTTTGGGGTTTAGGGTTTCGGGTTTAGGGGTACTGGGCTCTCTGGGCTTAGGGATTCCGGGTCCTCTTGGGTCTCGTCCACTGAACCTGAGCGGACTTGTGGCTTCCCTTACGGACTGTGAGTTCATGGCTCCTGCGGGCTTAGGGTTGGGGGGGGGGGGGTGGTAAGGTTTAGCCTTAGGATTTATGATTTAGGATCTCAGCTCTGTTCATGTGGGGCAGAGGGCTCAACGATAGTTTTCAACAATAGGCATCCCTCGGTTGCGTTTAGGTCAGGGCTCAGGGCTCAGGGCTTAGGGCTCAGGGCTCCGGGCTCACGGCTCAGGGTTTAGGGTTTAGGGTTTAGGGTTTAGGTTTTGAGGTCCATCCTAGTGACGAAGCTTAGGGTTCTGTCTGTTGGCGGCATTGCGTGCATGAAAGCATGCGCGGTTGTAAACCTGGCCAGTCTGGGAAGCTCCGAATTCAAAACCCTAAAGCCCAAACCCCAAGCCCTCGACCCTAAACCCCCTCAACATGGGCCTGAACCCTAAACCCTAAACCCTAAACCTGAATTTAGACAACTGGCCACAATGCACACATTTTTTGGCGACAAGTTTTTTGGCGGTTTTCGTGGTCTCGGGGCCGACAGTTTCAGCCGGGAGCCATACAAGGTCCTGAGTAGGGATCCCCTCTAGTCCCGTCCCTAAACCCTAAACCCTAAACCCTAAACCCGAAACCCGAAACCCGAAACCCTAAACCCTAAACCCCCCCCCCGCCATATACTCTAATGTAACTATAATGGGAGAAACTAATATTAGGGGGGTTAGGGGGGGGGGGGTAATATTCGGGTTTGAAGGTGCATGGGCAGTTGGGGTTCTATAAGTGCCCGAGACAAGGTTATAACCCTAGGTAGCCTACCTGTAACACCCCTCTTCTAACTACCCATGAACCTTATTCCCAAGTTGGGAGTTAGGGTTGAGGTTTTGGGGGGTTCAGGGTTTGATTAGGGACCTTATACCCCCATATAGCACTCTTCAAAGGATGGCCTAGTTTTCGGTTCCTGGTCCCCTACTTCCCTTCCAATATGCAATAAGACACTCTAAGGTTGGGATGTTCCCCCTTATACTAACAGTCCTCAGTCGGGATTATTGTACCCCCTATCAGAATCCCGATGAAGGACTGTTAGTAGAAGGGGGAACATCCCAACTCGAAGGTCTCAACGACTAAACCCTAAACCCTAAACCCTAAACCCTAAACCCTAAACCCTAAACCCTAAACCCTAAACCCTAAACCCTAAACTAAACCCTAAACCCTAAACCCTAAACCCTAAACCCTAAACCCTAAGCTTAAGCAGGAAAGCAAGTTCAAGTCTGAGGGGCCGTTTCTCAGCATCGCCTTCAGCCGCAAGTGCCTAGGTCCACATCTGCCAAGACGCTGTGACCCCAAACCCTAAACCCTAAACCTAAACCCTAAACCCTAAACCCTAAACCCTAAACCCTAAACCCTAAACCCTAAACCCTAAACCCTAAACCCTAAACCCTAAACCCTAAACCCGAAGCGAGACCCCAATTTTTAGGATTTTGCGTCTAGGGCTCAAGGGGCGGGGCACTTGACAGCGATTCGCCTTGGGTCTAATATCCAAAGGAGAATACATCGAGGAACCCTCCTCCCCTAAACCCTCCCTTAAAAAGCCAAAACCCTACTCATTGTAGTTTGCCTAAGAGTGGTACAAAGGGGCTTTCTTTGAATGAGCTACAGAAGAGTAGGAGTTGGCTTCGTAAGGTATGTTCACTGTCATGCATCCTTTTTTCTCACACTCGCTTCCACAGGCTTCTCCTCTCATCGCCAGCTTCTAGTTGTTTGGCTCGCCCCCTCATGGCCTTGAGCTCCTGCGACTCCACGAAAGCCAAAGTGGGTTTCCCCGGAATCGTGATTTGTTTGGCTTTCTCGGCAATGGCGTGCTCCAGGTCTCCTTCTGGTGCTTGGTTCATGAGCCAAGTTTCAACTTTGCTCGCTTCCCCCAGTTTCCTGGGCCCCCACTGTGGTTCTGCTGTATTGTGTCCTGGTGTCGCCCAGGGGATCTCAATGGTCACCGGCTCGTGGTCCGAGGATGCCACATCTCTGAGCTGACCAACTACTCCCTGTGCAGGCACAGATAACCCTCTGACTATGACATAGTCCAAACGTCTTGGCGCAAAAGCCGGGTTGTAGGGAAAGTGGGTGGGTTCTTCCAAGCATTGATCTGGAAGTTTGCCTCTGCCTCGAGTCATCCAGTTCAAAATCGCTTCTCCTCTTGCCGACGTGGCTCGCTCTCCTCTGTCTGCTGCCAAAAAGGTTTTATTGGCATCTATGCCCACCAGCACCTTGCCATAGTCCCATATTTGTTCCAAGCTTGCAAGAATCTCCTCCGTCTGCGGAACGGTCGCGTGGTGTGGTATGTGTACAGAGGCCAGGCGGATGCGGAGCCGTCCCGAGAAGGCAACAAAGGTAGTGACAACAGCTGCATGCATCACTTTCGAGTTCTCATGTACTCCCATGCCAGTGCGAAATGCAATGCCTTCTCCTCTCCATTCTCGGCTTGTTTTCCCGCTGACCAGGATCCACCCATCAGCATTGAGATATTGAATTCCCTCATCTACGATGAGCTCTTGCAACAGTACGAAGCTTGCCCTCCCCTTCTCCTTGAGGGGTGAGCCAGGGCTCCCCCGGATACCTCGCAGAACTTCCACCGCCTTGTGCGGTGTGAGCCCCCGCGACGTTCCAGGTGATCACGAGAACCGTTTCGGGTCTCGCCATGTTTGCTCCATTGCCACCGAGACGGTGACGATCGTGAAACAGTTGTAGCCACTCTGCTTGTCACTTGAGGGCGGCGCTGAGCTCCACCCACCTTTGCTGGACTGTCTCAAGTGGGACCGCAAGTTGCTCCCCAATGACTCGGAGGGCGACCCAGCCATTCTTGTGCTCTTCTGACTCCGGTGGGCCTTGCGTAGTCGCTGATGCCACAATGCCACTCTGCGGTCTTTGTACCACACGCTTCCAGTTCTCCATTCCACCTCCAGCTGGTTCTTGATTCCCCCCTTCTCGAGGATGAGGCGTTTGGCCTTCGCTGCAAATGCCGCTTTACGCCGTCTTTCCCGTTTGAGAGATGCTCATCCACAGCACGTGCGCTGCGCCGTCGCCTTTCGTGCCCAGCTGCACGTTTGCATCTCGGACTTTGGCGATGCCTTCATGGACGCGCATGCGCGTGGCCTCAGGTGTTTCCCCCATCCGAGGGCGAAATGGCACAATGACGTAGCCTCTTCTGATCCCCGGGACGAATGCCTCTTCCATGTCCAGGTTGACGCGGAGCTGGCGAATGACATCTGTCGCTTTCGCCAATGTGACGGCGGCTTGCTGCTCTTCTGACCAACCCCCCAGTATCACTGCCGGGGGTTTTTCCCCGCCATCTGTGCTCGTTGAGGATCCCGCGGGCGAGAAGTTCGCAACCTTACCCTCCAAGAGCTCCATGCGCATACTGAGGGCTTCATGATCTTCTCGAAGGCGCGCGACGTGGCTCCCCGGTTGCTCCTGGGCCCCCGTGAGTTTCTACAACAGTTGCATGGTTCCCCCGATCTGCTTGGTGACTTCCGCCTCCACACTGTCAATCCTTTGCTTGACGTGGTCCACCGCGGTCTTGACTTCCGAGACGATTTTAAGCTCTCCCTTGATGGTCTGCTTGATGAGCTCAACCGTGTCGATTGCGCTTAGCCCTTCTTGGTTGTCTTGTTCCCCTGCTAATTTATGCTTACCATGAGGGGAAAAAGCTTCCACTCCCAGAGCCAAGGTCGTTTGCATCTGCGGCGCCCCTGCCATTGTCACGGACTTGACGTTGAAATTCTCCCTGGCGTGGTGGAGGATCTGCTGGATCGTCTCGGCCCCCTCGCCCCCCCGAGTGTCGCTCTCTCCTTCAGTGCTCAGGCTCCCCCGCGCGCCGAAGCCAACAGCCGCGGTTCACGAGGTTCACCGAAGCCCCCCTCGGAGATGAAGACAACCCCCACGAGTCGCAAGTGTAGGACAGCAAACTTCACTGTCACGGAGATGGCTGTTCATGAGCCCGCAGCCGTGCACCCAAACCTTCAACTGCGTCTGGGTGGCGCTGCTTAGCCTGTGGCCTGCGCCGATCCCCCGTTGTGTACCCCGCCCTGCAAAATCACGAAAACAAAACGAAAAGACTACGCTCCGGTTCGGGATCTTGAACCTCGCCTTCCAAATCTAAAAGTGACAGTTACTAGTAGTGATTGTTGGCGCTGGCTGGCACTCTTGCTACGAGCTTTTGCCATGTGTACTGCTGTGTTCCCAAATCCCTTGTTGCCACCTCGCCAACCCGCCCCCTCTTTGCGCTTTGCGAATGAATGCATTTTGGCTCAAGTGTGCACGGTAGAAGCACGCGGCTTGCCTGATGGTAGTCTGCCTGCAGCACTGCAGGACTGTTGTGCACGGCTGGTGCAGCGGAACTGTGGAGCTGTCACGCTCCTGGATGTGTTAGCAAGGCGTGAAAAGAACAAGGCGCGATTGCACCTGCCACTCCGCGTTGTTGCCTTCACTCGTCACTCGTCCTCGTCGTCGTCGCAGTCGTAGTAGTAGCAGCTATAGTGGTAGTGGAAGCTCGTAGCTCGCGGTCCCACGCGGCACGCAGCATGGGCAGAAGCGCAGGGCCTCTCCACCACCTGAGCAGTCAAGAGCCAACACAGGAACTACGAGAAGTCACAAGAGGAAGGATGCACGTTACCGTCCTGGCCCGTCCGTTGCAACGGACGGGAATACCGGGGATACTCCATCGCGAATCGCTCGCCGTTGCATGGAAGGAGAGTCCATGACAAGAATCAATGATGAAGCAAGTCGCTGACGCCCTGGTCACACTTGAGCCAAAATGGCTTCTCTCTCTCTCTCTCTCTCCCTCTCCCTCTCTCCTCCTATTATCATATGGCGGAGATGTTCACGGTGCAAGGTGAACACACCAGCCACGCGCAAGTTCATTTCATACGGGTGCGAGATGGCAAAGTTTGGAGCGGATAGCCTTGAGGGGGTTTTCATTGCGTGCGGCGTACGTCTCAGGGTCACGGACTTTGGGTGTTTATAATTAAGGGTTGCGCACTGGAATCGACCTCGCAGCTTGTGGTGACGGGGCCTTGGGGCATAACTCTCACCCCAAGCACCAGGCGATAATCCGCTGCAGACCCTTAACCCTGAAGGCTGAACCCTAAACCCTAAGTCGTGCCGGGGGCGCTGGTTGCACGCCCACAACCCATCCTAGCGTTCCCAGTATCCCCAAAACACCCGTTCTTGTCCCAACAGCATCGAAGGGTTTCCGATATGAAATTGGGCTCCGCAACCAGAACACAATACAGATACCAAGCCATAAGCTTCGTGAACCCAGCCAAGCCGAGGCGAACTGTTCGTCATACTGGTTCTTAGTCCAGGAAATTACGGAATTAAATCCTCTATCTCCCCCCTATTTTTGCATATATGCAGATACCCTTATGTCCTTCGTTCCTTCCTAAGAACCAGTAGGTCGTAAACTCACCCCTACCCCCCCCCCCCCCCCCCCCCAAAAAAAAAAAAAAAAAAAAACCTGACTCCTAAACGCTAAACCCACAATCGGGCAGGACACAAGGTGTAGCCGGCCCTGGCCAGGGCTGCAGAAGCCGCCTCGGCCACAAGCTCTTCGGCGGCCTCAACGGGGGGCCACAGGGTGGCAGCTTTTGGGTTAGGGTTTAGGGTTTAGGGTTCAGGGTTTAAGGGTTAGGGTTTAGGGTAACAACGTTTAGGGTGTAGAGGTTTAGGGCAGCAAGGTTTCGGGTTAAGGGCAACAAGTTTTAGGTTTTAGGCATTAGGGCCACAACTTTTAGGGTTTAGGGTAAGAACTTGCAGGGTTTAGGGCTTGAGGGTGGCATTTTGTAGGTGCTTCGTCTTGCTGAGGGACATCTCAGGGCTTTAGGGCCCTTCGTAAACCCTAAACCCTAAACCCGAAGAGCTTGAAGGCTTCATTCATATGCGGCCAAGGGATAGGGGATAGGATTAGGGGGACCCTGGGGGCTATAGACCCTCTCAACAAGGTCCCTGTTTCAGAGAGCCAGAAGAGGGTTCAGAAGGGTTCCCTTTTAAGGGTCCCCCTTATCCTACCTAGGAAGGGAGAAGATATTCAGTTTCAGCGCTTGGGGTGTGCAAGCGGTTTGGTTTAGGTTGGTGTCCCTCTATTTCGACCATGTAAGGGTAAGGGGACCCTAGAAGGGATCCTTACTCTTATTCCTCTATACAACCCCTATATAACCCTTTCTATATACACACACCCGAATTCTGCAACGGGCTTTCGTTCCTCCGCCGGGAGGTGCACCACCGGACTGCGCGTCTCCCCACAAGCAACCTGAAACTTCAAAACCTAGGTGAGACCCAACACCCAAAACCCTATGAACCCTCTGAACCCTCTGAGCCCTCTGAACCCTATGAACCCTATGAACCCTGAGCCCTAACCCTAAATCCTAAACCCTAAACCCCAAACCCTAAACCCTCCTAAACGCCGCCAGCCAAGCCTGCAATGTGGAGTTGAGAACGCCATCCAGGTTTTCGTCTCCCAAACCCTCGGCCGGCAAGCCTCTGGCATCAGAGGTTCTTCCGTTTAGGGGCTTCGGGGGGTTTAGGGTTTAGGGTTTAGGGTATAGGGTTTAGGGTTTAGGGTTTAGGGGTTGAGGTCCGGCGGCTTTTGGTTCTGAACTTCGGGTCACAACCAGATCGCAGTAGCCACAGGACTGTCGTGGCAAACCTTGAAAAACCCTAAGCCCTAAACCCTAAATCCCAAGCCCTCGCAGCTCCAGGGCCAGGTCTCAACACGCCAACCCCCCCCCCCCCCCCCCAAATCGTGTGCATCACCCCCCCCCCACCCCCCCCGTAAGCTGCACCCTAAACCCTAAACCCTAATGCCCCTAAACCCAATAAGCCCAGGACCTTCCTTAAACCCCTGTTTAACAGCAGGCTTCGAGGATCACACCGCTCAACCCCTAGGCCTGAAACCTTTAAACCCTAAGACCCTAAACCCTAAACCCTAGAACCCTAAACCCCAAGACCCTAGAACCCTAAACCCTAAACCCTAAAACCCTAAACCCTAAGACCCTAGAACCCTAAACCCTAAACCCTAAACCCTAAAACCGCCCTAAACCCCTAAGCCGGCTAGGTCATCCCAACCCGCACTGGCCGAGTGTCCGGAGGGTTCCGGCAGCTCCGGGCCCACTGCCTCCAAAAGCTGATGGCTGTCCTGGGTTTTGGGTTTAGGGTTCAGGGTTCAGGGTTCAGGGTTTGGGATTGGATGGCTTACTTGAAGGTTCGTGGGTAGAAGTGGGGTTAGAAGCAGGGGAACTGTACTTATGACAGGTTGTAACCTCATTAAGGGTACTTATAACCCTTGACCCTCCAAGGGTTCAGGGTTTAGTGTTTTTGGTTTAGGGTCCACAGGGTTTTGTCGGGGGTTGGGGGGGCTTTGTGTTGAGGTTGGGTTAAGGGTTCAATAAGGGTGTTTTCAGGGTCTTATTTGGGTTTAGGGTTTTTTGTAAGGTTTGATAGGGTGTAGGGTGGAGCTGCCGTGTCGTCGTTTTTGTCGCCACCCGCCTACCTGACATCGCAACATCGCTCCGCTGGGACTCATCGAGGCATCGCGTGCAGTTTTAGGGGCTTTGGATGGTTTTTTGGGTTTTGGGTGTAGGGTTCAGGCTGACTTAAAGGTTCATGGGAACTTAGAAGTGGGGTTAAAGTAGGCTAACCATACTTACAACTGGCTCGAACCTTCTTTAGGGTGCTTAGAACCCTGCTTACGACTACCCATCGCAAGCCCTGTAAGTCTAAGAATGATGCACCACACCCCAAACCCATACCCCTTAACCTATAAAAGGAAACTGTAAGGAAGTCTAAGGGAGGATATTGCCATACCCCTTAATTTTTTTAAGGGTATGTCCGAGGGATATGTTAAATATTTCTTAGAGTAACTTAACCCAGAGGACCCTAAACCCTAAACCCTAAACCCTAAACCCTAAACCCTAAACCCTAAACCCTAAACCCTAAACCCTAAACCCTAAACCCTAAACCCTAAACCCTAAACCCTAAACCCTAAACCCTAAACCCTAAACCCTACCTTGCTGCAGGTTTCGAATCCTCGGAGTCTTCTGGCCATGGCCTACAACGAAGTCGGCCTTGGGCTCTTGAATTTTGAGATGTCCGAAACCCTACACCCTAAACCCTAAACCCTAAACCCTAAACCCTAAATAAACCCTCAACCCCAAACAGCGAGAGACCAGAAGACCGGTCCTCTTGCTTGGATCGCCGGTTCTTGAAGTACAGGTCCTGAACCGCTTTTTCGAGTTTGGGGATTCGTGGTAGCCCAGTAGCCATCCTAGAGTCAGGGTGCCCCTTCTTTTTTGGTTGCTTACTTAGAATCTTTAGAAGGGAACCAAAAAAGAGGGTAAAGGGCACCACGGGGCTGCCAAGGTTTGTAAGGTTTATGGTCTAGGGCTTCTGCAAGCACTCCCTGCAAAGGAAGGGGGTTCAGGTGTTTTTCACCACCCGTTCCGCATGCGTTTACGGGGGTAGAGGTCAGATTTTACGATGGGCCAAGTGCAGGTTGACATTACAGGGCATCTCTCGTGAGTACTCTCAGGGCTGTTCATTGAACACAAAAACTTCAGGGTTCCAGGGGTGGGATAGCAGTTCATCTGGTCAAAGGGCCCTTTCAACCAGGCATCGGATCTAGATCTGGTAGACTTCCCCTTTTCTTGCGGAAGTAGGCTAGAGCCTCTTACATGTGTAGGCCTGATTCCGAGGGTTTTGGGCGAAGGGACGGTTGCACTGGCCGAGGTTGACGGAAGGAAGTTAGTTCCAAACAGGGTTTGTAGCCCCTAAACCCTAAACCCTAAAGGGTTATAGAGTTAATTTAGGGTTTGTAGGGCCGGGGCTTCGGGTTGGGTGTGAGCTTTGATCTCGCCCTTCAATACAGAATTACACCTGAAAACAGCCACGAGACAGTAGGCTCGTGGGGGGTGCTAATCGATGCCCTCAACTATTAATGGGTAGTGGTCTCTGGGTCCCCGAATCATCCGGAAGCCTTGAAGTTCGAGAAGTCCAGAGTGTTGCCCACCTTGACTTCGTTTGCTGGGGGGGGGGGGGGGGGGGGGGGGGGGGGGGGCCTTTCAAAACTCATTTTTTTTCGCCTGGTTGCATGTGGAATAGGTGCCCGCAGTTCAATTTCTACGCCTTGTTACATATGGAATAGGTGCCCGCAGACCTCTGCAGATGATTCCAAGTCAACCGGTTGGAAGCTTTGAGGTCGTCTAACTCATGGGGTCCTCTCTACAAAGGGGGACCCCGAAATTGGCCGGTCTTGCGAAGGGGGTTTAGGGTTTAGGGTTTGGGGTTCGGAATCCATGACCTGACGTTCTGCAGAGCACCTATGCCAAAGAGCACCTTCTGAAATCCACCTCGGGGTTGCCTGACGAGTTGTCCATCAATCTTCTAGACCCCAAGACCCTAAACCCTAAACCCTAAACCCCAAACCCTAAACCCCAAACCCCAAATTGGGGTGCTTTGGCTTCTTCAAGTCCTGGAGCCGCTTCTGTTGTGAGGAGGGAGCACTTGGAGGTTCAGGGTACCTCTAAGGCCCAACTACAACAACACTTATAAGCCCCCTAAGTAGGCTATGAGTAGACTTAGAATTGGGGTTCTTTAAACCCTACACCCTACACCCTACACCCCAAACCCTAAACCCTAAACCCCAAACCCCAAACCCCAAACCCTAAACCCTAAACCCTAAACCCTAAACCCTAAGCTGCAAGTGAATCATCGACCCCGGGAGCCCTGGTGGGATGGGAAAGTGATGGGACACCCGGCACCTGAAGCCCTAAGATTCGGTTTAGGGTTTAGGGTTTAGGATTTAGGGTTTAGGGTTTAGGATTTAGGGTTTAGGGTTTAGGGCTTAGGGTTTAGGGTTTAGGGTTCAGGGTTTAGGGTTTCGAGTTTAGGGTTTAGGGTTTGGGGTTTAGGGTTTTCTTCCAAAACCCTAAACCCTCAACACTTTTTGGGCCTAGAATCGCATGCACATCCGAATCCCTAAGCCCTAAAAGCTTCCCTAAAGGCTCCGCATGTGGTACCCTTGTTAGTGGCTAAATTAGCGGCTCAACCCTAAACCCTAAACCCTAAACCTTAAACCCTAAACCCCAACGTCCTTGGAAACGAGCCCAAAAAGAAACCTTCCGGTAGCTACAGCCGATCCCATGAGGCCCCCAAACCTGCTCCAGATCCTGCGTGGACTGCGTCAGCATCGAGGGCTCCTGGGGTTTAGGGCTTTTAGGGTTTAGGGTTTAGGATTTAGGGTTCAGTAATTTAGGGTTTAGTAATTTGGGGTTTAGGGTTTAGGGTTTAGTAATTTGGGGTTTGGGGTTTAGGGCTTCGGGCTTAGCCAGGTTTAGGCCCTGCTAGACGACAGCTGCAGGCGACGAGCTGTTTGTCAAAGCTCAGAAATTCGCTATGCAATCCAACACCAACAAAGGGAGCTCCCCACATACCACACGGGAAAGACGTCGCCAACAACCTTCCGACGACCACCACCCTAAACCCTGAACCATAAACCCTAAACCCGTAACCCCAAACCTTAGAAGCCCTCCAAGTTGCTCGCACTCCCCTTGCCGTGGGGTGCTCAACCGAAGCGAGTCTCCCCAGAGACTCAACGCACCCTAAACCCTAAACCTCAAACACTAAACCCTAGGCCCGAATTAAACCCTATACCCCCCGCCCCCCGCGGGTTTAGGGTTTGCTTGGGGTCTTGCTGTGATTGCGGGGCTGGTAATTATTTCAAGTCCCCTGCCCTGCTCCTGGTGCGCCGACTGGACTGGCATACTCGAAGAACCTTGAGGGAATGAGTTCGAGACAAGTAACCACCACGGAATGACTACCAGTAGAAGATGCAAACAGCTAAGACTCAGCACTTCTCAAACTTCCTGCAGCTCTGACCATTTCGCCCGGCAAGAACACACGAAATCTCCAACACACATGTCAAAAAAGCTAGAGGCAAGCATCCTTCATCGTATTGCGAGTTTGCTTCCGTGGGCGAGGGGAGCGTAGACTGGTCATCGCCTCGTAAAGGCCGAAAGCGGTCTCTATCCCCATGTTCACCTGGTAGCCCAGCAACCATATTTAAA